>CAMOHE010049389.1:64254-77984 GCA_946598075.1 Artocarpus hirsutus
TTTTTTTTTTTCACAGCAGATTTATTTTGAATTCAGTTTCTATAAATTTCAACCGAAAAGCGCTTGTGATTTTCGCTTATAATCTTCTGTTGCTTAAAAGCAAAACAAAATCTATTGAACCAACATACCCAGTTTCTTCAGATGAAACTATTATAATTTTGTTGCGGAAAAAGCTTTGCTTGAAAGTGGAATGAATATTGTTATCCACGACTCGCGTTAACTTCAAATCACTATCTCTCCATCTTTTATGCATAATTCCATGTTCGGCAAAATATCCTGTAAGATTCTATTGTTGACAAAATACAGGCACATTAACTAGTGCACCACTATGTTCCTTTTTTTTTTTTAAAAAAAATAATGATGTACATGGTCCCCTTTTGGTCAAAAAATACTTGTGGCCTAATTTCCTTAATAATATACTATGTTTTAGCAGCACAATATTGTGGCGGTGGTTCTCAGAATTTCTTTAAAGATTCTCATTTCCCTATAAATATGAATATTTGTGCTTCTTCCTTTGGATTGGACTACCTATAAAAGTATATCCATTATATATATATATATATATATATGTATATATGTATATATCATTTAAATCTTAAAAGGGGAAAGCCACGGCCACTAAAATAGGATAACGGAAAATCCGGTGGTTGACAGAGCTTCAAGATCGGATACACATATTGAGTAATGTTTCGATATCACGTCCTTTTGATATTGCGTTGATTTTTATTTTCTCTTTTAATTTTTCTTTTTTGCTTCTTAAAACTATTCAAGTAAGAGTAATTCATTGATGATGAGTATATTGCCAACTGATCTTTAGAGTTTTTAGGAGAAGAATTAGAACTAATGGTTTGATTTATTTTTTATTCAAAACATTCTAAATACTGAGAGCTTTAAACTATAGTTATTAAAAGTTTTAAGCTTTGAACTATTTAGTGGATGTTTGGAAGAGTGGTGAGAACCACTTTTATTGTAGCAAATGAGAGTTTTACACTGTAGCAATTTTTTTTATTGTTACTGTAACATGTGAGAACTTTTTTATTGTTCATAACTGAGTTTGTGGTGGGAACTAAGTGGTTCCCACCACTGCCAAACACCCCCTCAAACTGGAGAGAGTTTGAATAGGTGTGCCAAACAGAAGTTTGTTATTTCTGGAAATATATGGCTATCTAGAGTTGTATGAATCTACCAAGGTTTAACCTAGAGCAGTGGGCAATGCCTTAAAAGATCCTCACCTAGATTTTATAGCACAATTAATTGGAAAATTCTAATTGAAATTGAAAAATACCCTATGTGTAGGATATAGTTTTTAAAGAATCCAGTCAAGATCAACTATATAATAAATAATAAAATGAGTCGACTATTAACGGAACATGATTTTCATTAACTAAATCAAAACTGTGCAACACTATAAATAACTTTGTCATGTCGTGCCACGAAATTCTCAACGTTAACGTCAACCAAAAATTTTAAACAAGGTTAGTCAATTTCACGTTTATGTCAACGCCTAAATTCACATGCACATCCTCGAACAACTCTCCCTATATGGATAAACTTTCAACATGCACTTGCATAATTCTGACAAAGATGTGGAATGATCAATGATAAATTGTGTGGCATTTTGACATATATAGGCCACGCTATACAATATATATATATATATATATATATTGTAGCTAGGGCTATACATATATAGCCCTGGCTACCATGTAGTGTATGCTTTTGCGACTTTTGGCCTCAACTTAATGCCTTAATCAATAATTAAAAAAGAGGACAAAAGTGAAAAAAAAAAAAAGAAACAGCAAAAAATTGAATAGCACAAATTAGCTGACGCAAATTAAACTAGTGAAGTTTAATTGATTGGGGCCTGTATGTCAAACGGTCAATTAATTTACTCAATTTGCTTATCGTGGCCGCAATTATAGTAAACGTGAAATTAATTATAATTTAAGGGCACCAGTCATTGTCTAGTTAGCTAAGTAAAAAGGGAATTGTTTAGGACAGTTTGTTTCTGGAGTTTGGATTTTGTGGCCTATTAGAAGCTAGCTATAACTGAGATTTAACAGTAGTAAATAAATTAATAGACTAATAGGCGCATTGCTAGAAGCAACATTATGATTATATACATGAAGTTGTTTTATTGCTGTTTAATTATTGACAATATTATGTACCAACTATATATCAAGTCTCGTGAGCACAAATAATAAAAGCTGTTCACGCACTTCTCACGTAGAAGATGGAGCCTAGCAGCGGACAGAATAAATTAAGCAGGAAATTGAAGAACAATGAGGGAAATGAGTTTTAAAACTTTTTAAAGTAAATATTAAGTTTTGAAAATATTTGTGGTAAAATGTCAGATTTTCAATATAAATATTTCTTAGTTACAGAGTAAAAAAATTATTTATATTGTAAACAAATGAGTAAGTACATTATTTGTATTATCACTATAAGAAAAACTACATTTAACGACATATTATTTACAATTTGTAGTTTTTGAATGTCGTTGAAAAGTATATACAACGACATCTCCAACAAAGATGTCATTAACGACATTTGAAACAATAATTAACGACATATATATATATGTCGTATTAAAAGTCTTCTTTTAACGACAATAGTTTAGTGTCGTTAAATTATTTAACGACAAGTAAGAGATGTCGTCAAAGCCTTGGAGATTCCACGACATCCCTTATAGACGACATTGTTCAAAATGTTGTCTATAAGGGATGTCGTGGAATCTCCAAGGCTTTGACGACATCTCCTACTTGTCGTTAAATAATTTAACGACACTAAACTATTGTCGTTAAAAGGAGACCTTTAATACGACGACTATATAGACGTCGTTAACTATTATTTCGAATGTTATTAACCACATCTTTGTTAGAGATGTCGTTGTATGTATCTTTCAACGACGTTTAAAAACTACATGTTGTAAATAATATATCGTTAAATGTAGTTTTTCTTGTAGTGCATAAATCTATTTATTGTATAAATAAAAAACATTTACATTATAAACAAAAGAGTAAATAAATTATCCGTACCATAAATTCGACATTTACTACAAATAGTTTCAAAATTTGCTATTTACTACAATTACTTTTGAAAAAATCACATTTTCTACAATTTCCCGTTAAGGGAAGGGCGTTCAATTAGCTCTTTGAAGCTAGAAAGTAGAATGCAGAAGGCAAAAGACATTAGTAATCCTACTCACTTAATTATTAAATCAGATGCAAATTAAGCCTATATATATATACTATCAAACCCTAATTTTCTTAATTTATGTATAATTAGGAGACTAGCAAATAAGTAATCATTCTTTTCATTCTTCGATATTCTGTTACTTAATTTGTGTATGCCTCTCGACTACATGAACCCTAAAATTTTCGACCCTCAGGAAATGGATTTTAAGTTAAGCTTCAATTCTCGTGTATGCCGCTGCGTGCGAGCACTTCTCCTCTTCCCTTTATATTACCATACAAAGTAAGCATAACACAATACAAATCACTTTTTCCTTTTATCATTTTTCCATGTGAGACAAAGTCACTTTGAAAAAAAAGAAAAAAAAAATACCTATGACTACAAAGTAGACAAAAGTATAATGTCTATGATCTAACAGTTAAAAACCGTGAATCCTTAAAAACGCTTAGGAAATTGACAAGAAAAATACTCTTCTACATCGTATTGTGTCATCTGTACTCAAATTCGAAATGCTTTGATGCGCACGCGCGCGCGCACACATAACAGCTAGGCTTTGGATGGCTCATGTATGGGTAAAGTATTATGCCCTGTGTACCCCGTGAGTTTCCGAACGATCCTTTAAAAAAAAAAAATCAAATATATGAAAAAATATATGTTTTAGAGAGTTGTATATTTCTTCCCTACATTATTTTTGCTCTTCATATGAAAAAAAAGACAAAATAAGGACAAAGACTTCGACGACCTTGTTTAATTCTTTCCGGATCCACGCTATATTCACTGAATATCCCTCTCCATCGTTCTTTTTAAGTTATAGTATGTCACGTTTAACTAATACAAAAGGTGAATGTTTCTGCATTAATTAGTCAGCGTTCTTGAAACAATATTTTCGTCCCATTAAAATGAGACTGATTGTGACGTATTTGTGGCTCATGCAAAATAAAAGGGTTGATCACATTTCAATCTAGAATTTGACTTTCATATGTAGCACAAGGTACATTTAACTTAAAGTTTTGGTCGTTGGTGACGCATCACCCTTTGAAAAAGTCCTTAAATTTTTACAAAAAATGATGTATTGTTTTGTTAGCGACGAAAAATTGCATTGCGCATAGGGCTGACAATTATCATCATCATCGTCATTATTATTATTATTTGTTTTTAACTGATTAAAATTTTCATTGACAATGAGTATCGGGACAGGGATTGAGAAAATATAGGAAAGGCTCTACTCCATTCCCTCTTTTTTTTAGGCGAGAATGGGAAAAAGAACTGAGATAGTTTTGAGGACGGAAAGACTTTTTTTTTTTTTTTTTTGGGCCTTGCCTGTCTCATCCCATTATCATTTTTAATTGTGCATGTTATCACTTTCTTTTTTTATTTTTTGGGCTATAAGTGCATGTTATTACTTGTTAGATCATCTATGGGCTTTTTTTTTCTTAATTAGATTATTTACTAGGTTAACAGACATTTAGCCTAATTACATTTATTGAATTAAAATATGACTTTAATTTGTAAAAATTCTACATATGTCTTATAATGATATAATTAAAATTATTTATATGTAATTATGTACTACAAAATGTAATATCATTAAGATAATTACTATATCATTAAAGATATTTTTAAAATATTTTAAATATTATATTAGATTTTAATTTCATAACAATAATTTAAACACGTATTGTAATTTTTTCTATTTTTACTAATTAGAAACCACCGTTTGGTGTCCTTTAGAGTATTCATGGGAAAATCCAAGGTACCCAAACAGAAACCCTGCGTCCATTTAATTCCAAAAACGACTTGTCGTGTCGCGTTAACAAGTTAAAATTTAACGAAAAAAAGAACTCGGGGTTGGGTAAAGCTCTCGCTTAGCATGCAAGAGGCACGGGGATCGATACCCCGCATCCCCAAATGGTTCCCCCCCTCACAAAAGAAAGTCCAATAAATGACGTTCCATTTGAAAACGATAAGTCGTTGAAACCCTCATCTTGGTCTCATGCGTGGGGCCCATGAGAATCCCGAACTGATAGCCATTTGTCAGGCCTCATTCATCCTCCTCCTCGGCGGACATGGTTCTCTCGTAATTGGCTCCCTCCTGCCTTGATTATCATCTCTCTCTCTGCAGCACCAGCTTCCCCATCCAAAGCCCAAGGTAAGATTTTTCTCCGCCGCCTAAACATATGAGAGTAATTGAACACCAAACAAAAGTTATCGCTTTTTCGTTTTTACTATTTGTCTGCGTTGTTTTCAGAATTTTGATGGCGTCGACGATAATCAATGCTCCGAGCAATGTGGGGGCGATGAAGGGCTTGGATTGCCAAACCTACGTCGGTCTCAGGCCGTCGATTAACGTCAAGAGCTTTAATTGTTTTCGGACTTTTACCAAGGTGAATCAAGGCCGTCGATTGGTGGTGGTGAGAGCGAGCCAATCGCATAACGGGCCCTTTGAAAAGCTTGGTCTGAGCGACGCCGAGTGCGAAGCCGCCGTGGTCGCCGGGAATGTGCCGGAGGCGCCGCCGGTGCCGCCGAAGCCGAAGGCACCTGCTGGAACTCCTGTGGTCCCCACGCTTGTGAGTAAAAGTCCCGAATTTGTATTAATCAGCTCGTTGTACTAATCACTATCAGTGATTTTAGCTTAGAATTTTACTTTTGGATAAGTTTCCGACAGGCTATTTTAATTGGTTTTATTCAATTAGGGCAATTCTAGGTACAAAAGTATCAGAATAAGACAATTACACGACAAAAAGAGTGAATAATTGTGTCCACATTTATTTAACATTAATGTAGACATTTTTAGTTTTTTCAAGGGTTGTCAATTGTGTTTTTGTAGAGTAAGCGTTATTGGTGACTGTTTCTTGTTTTTCTTGTTCGTTGATATTGGTGTTTGTGTCAGCCATTAAGTCGGCGGCCTCGTCGATATCGGAGTTCGCCTGCAGTAAGGGCGGCATTTCAGGAAACGACCTTGTCGCCTGCCAATTTGGTCTACCCACTTTTCATTCATGAAGGTTTGGTATTGATTCTGATGCTCATCCTTCTGAGTTTTCCTTTATGTATATGGAAAGCTTATATCAACTTGTATTGTTTGGTCACCCATTTTTATTTTTGTATACCTTGTAGGTGAGGAGGACACACCTATTGGAGCTATGCCGGGATGTTATAGGCTTGGATGGAGACATGGACTTGTGGAAGAGGTGATTATGCTGTTGAGATTTTCCGGAAGAATTGACTTTGATATTCCGTAGTTGTTCTATATTATCCACTCATAATAACCATAGATAAAATTATTAGCTTTAGCATAATTTGTCTCTTGTTTCTTTATGTTTTTAATTTTTCATGCATTTGGAATCACTTGAGCAGGTTTCAAAGGCCCGAGCTTATGGTGTCAATAGTATTGTGCTTTTTCCCAAAGTTCCAGATGGTTTGAAGGTTCTTACTCTCCTTTTAGCACGTGAATCTTATATTTTATAGAGGAACATAGTATGATTGGTTTTTGTTTCTTAGTCTTCCACTGGAGATGAAGCATACAACGAGAATGGTTTGGTGCCTCGAACGATACGATTGCTCAAGGACAAATTCCCTGATCTTGTAAGTAAACACTCGCGTTCAGTGTTTGAGGGTAATGTTTATTCTAGCTAACTGTCGGAACTAGTGTACGGAAGTACATGATTTTCTAAAGTTGTGTTAACCTGTTTTTGATCAGGTTATCTACACTGATGTTGCTTTAGATCCCTACTCATCTGATGGGCATGATGGTATTGTTAGGGAAGATGGTGAGGCAAATGTGCTTTATGATATTCTTGGCTTAGGTGGTTCGGTGTTTATTTTTGTGAAACTGGCTGTGTCAAATTTATAACAACTTCAACGGAACTTTGACTTCCAGTTACAATTTGTTCATGGCTTCATGAGAATTCTCTTCTTAGAATAGTTTATTTTTCATAGATACAAAGATGTTGATTGCCAAATTTGAACTAATCCACTGCAGGAGTAATAATGAATGATGAGACAGTACATCAGCTATGTAAACAAGCTGTTGCCCAGGTAAATTGGGGCAAGTTTTTGTTTATGCGCTGTAATTTTATTACACCAGCTTGAGGTTTCTATTTTTTAAAATGAAATGAAATTACCCCCTCTTACATTTTGTGTTCGAATTTGATCTTTCCTTGCAACTTTTTAAAATTTCTCAAGTGTATCTTGGGATGGCCGGAAACACATTTGTTTTCCTGATTAATATGTGAATTAATCATTAATCCAGCTATTTGAGGGTGAAACTAGAACATAACTTTTTGTGTACTCCACTCAATTTGTTCTGGTGGAACATTTACTACATTGTTGTTGGTAGGTGCTGTGCTTGCTTTTGGTACTACTATGACTTAGGATTATGGTTTGCTTCTGTTATGCTTCTAATAATAGGCCCGAGCTGGAGTAGATGTTGTCAGTCCTAGTGATATGATGGATGGTCGTGTAGGAGCAATTCGAGCTGCTCTTGATGCTGAAGGGTTTCATCATGTTTCTATCATGTCCTATACTGCAAAGTAATATTTATTGTCATGCTTTTTTTACTTCCAAACCACTCTCCATCATACTGTAGTTCTTTTTCTGTCTTAATGCATCTTTTTCACTCTTTCATGAGTCTATTCTACAAATATTGTTTTACCATCTGTTTTTACCATGTAAATCTCCTTATGCTGCAAACAGGTATGCAAGTTCGTTCTATGGTCCATTTCGAGAGGCGTTAGACTCGAACCCCCGTTTTGGTGACAAAAAAACGTACTTATTTCTCTGTATTTGCCTTTCATGGGAGATTTTTTTTAACTTAACGCATATTTGCTGACTTTGTTTATTGATTTGCCTTCCAAAACCATAGTTATCAGATGAACCCAGCAAATTACAGAGAAGCTTTAATTGAAACCCGTGAAGATGAGGCTGAAGGAGCTGACATTCTCTTGGTTGGTATTGTTTTCATTGAATCTTTTGGACATATTCAATGGAAAAACATTTATACACATTTTGCCTAATTTGACATGTAGGTGAAACCTGGTCTCCCATATTTAGACATTGTAAGATTACTTCGGGATAATTCTCCTCTACCCATTGCGGCTTATCAGGTAATCTCACTTCGACTGTAAACATGTTTTCTAGCATGAACATACCTTCCCCCCACTGGAGGCATAAATTCTATTGATCTATTCATATCTTTGTTCAGGTATCAGGTGAATACTCAATGATCAAGGCTGGTGGAGCTCTTAAAATGATTGACGAAGAAAAGGTTATGATGGAATCTTTGATGTGCCTTCGACGAGCTGGTGCCGACATCATCCTCACATACTTTGCCCTGCAAGCTGCCAAAAGTTTATGTGGAGAAAAAAAGTGAAATATGAAGCTTGTTAACTGCAAAGAGACCCTCAAATTCTGATCAGATTGAGATGGTTTAGTGTTGTATCAGAATTGTGGAATCGAGCTAAATTGTCAAATTGCCAGGCTTAGTGATGCGGTTTGTAATAATGATACTGAGTTGGGTTTTGTTTGGTTTACCATTGTGTAATATGTTAGATTATTAGTCGCATTATTCTGTTTTTAACTAGATGATACATTCTACTAAACAGACCGGTCATCTGGCGCATGTAAAACTGTAATAAAACTTGTCTTTTCCTTTTGAATAGATAATTGAACTGTCAATTTCCTTTGAAAAAACAAAAACCAAAAAGAAAGAGAGAGAAAAGCCAACTGTCGATTGTGATATATAACCTCTCAGGCAAGGAGATTGAAATGCTTGGTGCTCTTTCTCAGATTAAAACTTTCATGTTTGTGAAGGACACGATACTCTTTTTGGAGCGTCGCTTAAACAAAAGGGGGCTGATTAAAATGACAATTTTCTTTTCAAAGCTAATGAATTTTTTTGACGAAGGATCATTCATTGATAAAAGTAAATGCAAATATCATATTATTTCAAACTCTACAAAAACAAAACATGCGGCACATTTCCATAGTGTGGTAGTGTTTGCTTGTCCTGTATATTTTCCAGCAAAAACATGGCAGCATAATGACTTACGTGCGTTCTAAGAAATAACAGCTCTTGTTAGCTTTGTTCATTGTATATATTAATAAAGACAATTATTTATAATCAGGGATGCCTAGACGGTATGAGTCTGCTAATGGATGAGAGTTTGCCTTACAGGCTCAAAAAATCAAAAGCAAACAAGCGACGTTCTTAAAGCCGATCATGATGGAATGAAAAGGGCCTAGTAGAAAATTCCATTTTTGCTAATGCCGCACCATAATCCATAGAAGCTCGCTGCAAAATTGCTTTTAGGGAAACAAAATTTACGGTATACATGAATACTGGGGTATAAAGCTTCTTTGTTTAACAAGCTCGTGAAGATCATGAACAATTTTAAACACAGCATCGGGCTTTGCCAGCTTTAGTGCATTTTGCGACATGACCTTGAGCTCATTGGCTTTCGGACCGAACCATTGAGCAACAATATTTGCTATTTCTTTTGGAGATTTTGAGAACTTCCCACATCCATTCTCAACCACATAAGGCACGTTACCAACTTCCTGTATCAAGATGAAGATTTTCCATTACATTCTAAAGTTACAAGAGGAAGAGAAAAAAGAAGGAAAAAACAGAGTAGAACATGACTCAACGGTCTCTTAAACTACCTGCCCAGCAATGTAATCATTCAAAATGATAGGTACACCGCGTATCATGGCTTCTGCGATAGTCCCTGGGCCCGCCTACATGGGTGATTGCAACTACCATCAGCTGATATTCAAATAGAAGAAGACAATCAGCATTTCGTTGAGAAACTTACCTTGGTAATAATGCAGTCACAAGCTCCCATGCACTCCTCCATTTTAGTGACGAAGCCTTTCACCTATAACGTTATTCTATATCAGCAACTTCTATATTTCTATATCTATGCTGTTATGTTGGGTGTTGCAATAAGGAAAGACTTTGAGTGGAAAAAAGGAAAGGAGAGAAGCACGCAAGTAGATTAGATCGAGAACTAAATAGATTCTGTGGGATAATCTCAATCCAGTTCCAGGCAGCTGCATTGCCTATCACCAATTACAAAATGTAAAGGCTGGAGAGTAAAAAAATGCTGAATTGAGAGGAGATGCAACAATACCTGGACAGGAACTTTCCAATCAATTGAACGCAATTTGTTTGCGAGCTTTTTGTTGTGACCGCATATCACAAGAATCTGACCTCGTGGCTCCCCAAGAACATCATCGTATAATGCCTTCCCAAGTGCCCGAGCAGTAGCCTCAATGGGGCCCATCCCTTCACCCCCTCCCATCAGCAACACAGCGGGACGATCCTCATCCATACCCAATTCTCTCCTTAGTTCAACCTGCAGATAATGAAAAGGAAAAACAGGCAATAGGTTGTAAAATCATTAAAATTTAAGATATCCAGGATCACTTATGATTACAGAATTACGTGCAATACGACAAACAAAATAAGTTAAATATGCACCACAATATCAGATTTCAATAAGATGGAGAGGATAACTCCAAGTCTCTCATTTACTAATACTATACACAAGGAATTACAAACAGAAGGATATAGAAACCAAGCGACTAAGTGTGGGCATGTGGCAGAAGAAATTATACTTGTCGAATGATAAATGCAAACATTTTTAATTCTGATGCTCACGCAGGCAAACATACGCAAATGTTTACATTCCCATTGAAGATAATGCACTGAAAAATAGTTTACAAATAAAGAATCAAACTTCAACAGTTAATCAATTAGAAAGGCAACCAACCAACCTTTGGCCTAACGGGCTTGACAAATGAAGGCCGCACAGGGAGACCATAAACCTTGATTTGGGAAGGCTTGAGTCCAGCTTTCTGTGCCCGTTTTGCTACCTCAGCTGCTGGACAATAGCATCTTGTTACAAGTCTATGAAACCTGAACAATTAGATATACAATATCAGAAACGATGATAAAATTTGGGAATTATTAGAATACAAAAAGAGCATAACCAACCATGTAGGATGGCAGGTGCTTAGATCTGTAACTACTGTTGTAAACACAATCTTCTCCAATAGACCCTTCGACCTCAATATACGAAGTGGTACATGTTGCATCAATGGATGTACACTGATAATAATATCCGGCTGGTACTTCATCAGTCCTTTAGCAACCTCTCTAAAAGATTATTAGGAAAAAAAAGATGAACTTATTTAATCATAATTGCTATCTTCAACAATACTTTAATATAGGCCCAAAAGGAGAAACAATACTTTTAAACTGAAACCAGACTGAGAAAAACATTTTCAGGCACAGAAGTAAGAAAACAAAGCATTGTTAGTGTTTGATGTATTTTCTATCTCCTACACCCACTAAATGATCAGCCTGAAAAATTCAGATAGGTAACATTACACCAACCGAGAAAGATGACCAAATTACAGGGACCATATATAAGACATAAGATTACAAATATGAAATGGTGGGCAAATAAAAGAAAGTAAAAGTAGTCGGGGAAAGTATCAGATGCAATTATACAACTTGATTAGGGACAAGCTAAAAAGCAAAATTCAAATTCCAGCTGAGATCTTTCCACATGTGAAGTTGATTCATAACAATGATTCTGACACGTTAATGTAGAGGCAAGCAAGACTTACCGAGCTATGAATGTCGAAGTTGCAGCAAAATTAGACTGATGTACAACTCGTGGAGCAGTTCCATAATATGTCATCTTCCATAGCGGCCCATGTTTCACCAAGAAATTGTAGCTCCTGGGAAGTTGATTAAATGGCCAAGGTGTATGATCCGTCCACAAATCGGTAACAAACACCTGTTACACGCTTTCTTTAACTGTTAATACACAGAATAGGCTAAAAATATGAGCTTTATCAGTTTACCTGTTAAATGACTTCTCCTTCCCTGTTGCACGTAAAGCCAATGTGGAAAATGAGAGTGAATGATTCTTGTCGACTCTTGTTTTCAAAATTGTCATGTACCCTGGACCCCTAGAGCTAAAACTCACCCCAACTAAACCAACATAGCTGCATAAATGAACCCCCAGGATATATGGAGCTTAAGTCCTTCGTTAAGGATGATTCTATACATAAAATATAGAAGTATATGGTGTAACGTGATATTAATTTAGCGTAATAATACTTAAGGTGTGATAACAAGAAATTCACTTTCCACAAACTAATATTAAACCTTTCTAAAGGAAGAGTGTTAGAGATGCCAATTTTATTTTTAACTTCTTTTTACCAATTTATGTGCCAAAGTCATCATCTTTTTACTGATAGATGCAATCTTCTATCATTAATTGGTCAGGCAATCTTCTAAGTACCTCCTAATAAAAGGATAACAACTCATATACCACGTCATTTGGTACAAAAATTTGTGTTAAAGTTAGCGTTCCTTGCATTATTCTTTTTAAAATCATTGTTACTTAAACTAAATAAATGACACCTTTTGCATTGTAACGGGTGAAGGACTGAAGGCAAACACGTATATTCAATCACCAAAGTTACAAATATTCAATATCACAGTTATTCAAATGAAATTATAAAAAAAGTTCATGAAAGTTAATTCTAACCTGATATTCTTCCCCAAACTCTTCATGGAAAGCAGCCTTTATAGCTTCTGCAGAAGCTCGGTGACCACCACCAGTATCACTCATCAAAATCAGAACCTTCTTCGGGTTCTCAGCTTCCACGCCATTCAAGGCCAACCCATCATCCTCCAAAACACCGACACCATCGTCTTTCAATCCATCGCCACTGTCCCCACCGCCATTGTTGATAATATCCCCGGGCCCACCATTATTATCCCCAGAACCAATCCTAACCGAAGCGAACCCAATCGGAATCCTCTCACAGTGAAGCCTAATAGCTCTGTTGAACTGGACCAAAATTTTCCCAACACTCGAGCTGCTTTTACTGCTCAAGCTCAGGGAAGCACAGGGCTTGTGCTTTTCCACGGAAAATGAATCGCAGTACATGAAATTGGAGAGAAACGAAGAGTGCCCGTCTGCGGAGAAGTTTCGAAACCTGGAAGTGAAGGCAAAGCGACCCAATTGGGATACCAAGTCGTAGATGGGACTGGGTTCTTGAACCACGGTTGAAGTGTTATTCATGGCTGAATTTGCAAAGTTGGTATATTGATTAAAAATATAAAAACAAGAAAGCTTCAATCTTTGAGGTCCATGGTGACATTTATATTGACTAAAGAAGTAAGAAGAAATGGGTTTCTCTCTAGAACCGCATAGTTTGCTTAGAGAAAGAGAAAAAAGACTTGGGGTTGTTTGTGGGGGGTTTTTGGGAATTATGGCTGTTGGCAGAGAGAGAAAGATTGTGGGAATGCTTGGGGATAAGTTGTGGCCAAAAGAAAGGATTTTTGTACGCCAGCAATTTTGAATATCATATGATGATATAATATAATAATGATATAAGATAAATAAGTTTAGACTATACATTTATTAATTGAGTCATAAATAAGTTGTCACAAATAACACAAAAATAAACCGGTTGGATTCGTGCTAATACGCCTTAAATATGTCGACACG
>CAMOHE010049390.1:0-13816 GCA_946598075.1 Artocarpus hirsutus
TAAAAACTTAACACAATAATAATTTAACAAATTCACTGCAATAACAAATTAAATACCTAGTATTCATAAAATCTCTATAACCCATGAAACACTCATCACAACATTACCATATTTTACAGCCCTTTACATAACATATATATATACATATCCATCAAATTCCGTGGAATAACTCATGCATTTACATTAAAAATAACACCCACACAAATGTGCATAAAAACAGTCAGCAACAATTCACAGTGTGTGGTGGAGAATAGAAAATTCATAACTTTTTATATAAAATTCAAAATATCGTGAGACTTGGGGAAAAATCACATAACACATGTATATATATCATACTAAAAATGCAGAGTAAAATAAAACTCATAGATAAAAATATGGCAATCGGTTTGAAGAGAAGAAAAATTTCAGAAATACGTAAAAAAATTTAACTCATACCTTAGAACAATATTTTCTTCAAGCTCCTTCGAAAAATCCAAAGAAATTTTTGAATATTTTTAATAAAGGAATTGCAGGGAATTTTAGAGGAAGATGAAAGAAAAGAAATGTGATAGGAAGAGAGAAATGAGAGAGAGAGAGAGAAAAAATCGAGAGAGAGAGAGAGAGAGAGAGTGAAAATGAAATAACGTGAAAAGAAATGAGAGAGGTTTTCAGAAATTTCTGACTAAAAATGGGTTCATGTGCGTGGATAATGGAAAGCAATAAGGGAGGTCATCAATTTTCTCACAAATACCTTATTTTGAAATCGTAAAACGGGAAAACTTTATCCATTAATTCAAATAAATGAAAAGTCAAATGTTTTATTACCAAATTAACATAAATCATCCCATAAATATGTTATTTAATCAGCATAAAACGTCCAAAAATAAATTCCACCTTATCACAAATTTTGTGAAATTTCTGCTGACTACTTGTCAGCTGTCATCGGCCTGCCGATCTCAGGAGTTCGGCCTGCCGATCTCAGAAGTCCGGCCTACCGATGGCACACCATCGGCTTGCCATTCTGAGGACATCATTTCGGCCTGCCGATCCAAATGGTCCGGCCTGCCGATCTGTCTTAACTCCCAAAAATCATTCATAACATATAATTGCCCATAAAATTTAATTAACACATAACATTAATGACATGAACAATTGAGCACATCAATTCCACGCGAGCGTCACCTGTCATAACACTTAAATAAAAATGGTTAGCACCATTTATCATATATCATAGCATATCACTTAACATCATCATTAATATAACATTAACGTCGTCATTAACATAACATTATCCATTACATCAAATTAGGTGGGCGTTACATGGATAGGCTACTTAAAGTTCTTCTCCATCCCCATCATGGCATATGCTTGGGCTTTTTCTTTCCCTTTATTCCACTGCCTTTATCCTATGCGACTACTACTAGCCCCAAACCCTTCTATAGATTGGTTTTTACATCCCTAACTACTTAAAGCTTGTGGAGTCTGATATCTTGATCTAAATCTAGATCCTTGAGGCCAAAATTAGGATTGATATTGTGGTATGTACAATGGTTGTTGCTATGGACAAGTATATGCTTGAGAGGAACCCTACGATTAGGTGGTCCTAGTCTATTGCCTAGAACAGCATAGAACCTGTCTGACTACCCTATGGCGCTTAGAAAAAAGTGGAGAATTCTAATAATTAGCAAAAGAAGTGGGCAATTCCTTCTAAAATGCTTGCCTGACCATAGTGGTGGCAACTATATGGGGTGTAGTGTTCACTTTTGAAAGAGCCACTACCTTTATGGCTATTTTCACTACTTTAGGATCCCGACCACCAAAATTTTATACCTCCTAGTCATTTTTTGATCGTTTCCTTTACCCTTACTCCTTCTCGCTTGATTTTCCATAATACTTGTGTCGACACTTAGAGCAACAACGACTACGTCCACTAGGGAGGTGTTCCAAGCTATTGTTACTTTTTCCTTGATGTCGAGCCTCAAGCCATTCTTAAACTATACTATCCTGAGTATAGGATTTGCTATTGGCTCATAACCATACTACACCAACATAACAAATTTCTTGTGATACTTATCAACTATCGAGCTCCCTGTCTTAGTTGGGTGAGTTACCTTATTATCTCAGCCTTATGTTGCATATTTACATAATTCTATCAAAATAGGTCCTCGAATTTTTCCCACGTTATATTCTATACGTCATGTGTCTACTCGAGAACTGTCCATCAATTCTCAGCCACATCAATTAAATAATTTTGAGCAAAAGTGGTCCTATATTTAATAGGAACTCTATAAATTTGAAACTTCCTCTTCATTTCATTAATCCAAATATCGGCCACTTGTGGCTCATCCACTCAATAATATTTAGACAAATTCAATCTAGCCAAATCATGAAAACTAACAGCCCTCGTAGATTCTAGGGTTATCTCACCAAATCTAGGCATCCTTTCAAGGGCTTCAAACATTACCATGAGCAGGTTTATAACATTCTTAGGAGGTGATGCAAGCGGTAGGTTTAGAACATTTTGAAGAGACGGTGCAGGTGGCTGATCCTTAGGATTATCTCTTCCAATAGAATTTCTTCTCCTTTCTCTTCTAGGAGGCATCCTAGTAATCTATATTCGATATGCTAAAAGTGTCAGTAAAAATGGAGATGCATGATAGTCTAAAAGATATATATATACACACATATATAATTTTATATGCTCTATACAACTTTTTTCATACCCAAAATTAGGGCTAGTGACTAATCTTTCAAGTTTCATGAATTCGGGATATTGTGAAAAGCAATAATTTTCCAAATAAAAACTTCATTTTGTTTAATTCCAATTCTTAAACCCATAGTAACATGCTCACATGTCAAACGTAGATACAATACACACAATTGTCATAAAGGAGAATGCTCATCATAAAAGAGGATTTATTGTGCATCACCCAATTGATGCACAACACTTAATATACAATTAATACAGACAAAGTTCTCAAGTCTTAATCTAGTTTTATTTCAATTTGTTAAAAGCTCAAAGGAATATATATGTGGGCATGAAGATCCCTTCAAAAGCATTATCAATAAATTTAGCTACAAGCTTCTCAATGCTTTAGCTACTCTAGCGGTCTAGCTTGCACTAAGCGCTACATGGGGAAAAGAGGGGTGGGCTAAAACCTAGTAGAAAAATCAACTACTCAATTTTAATTAACTAATAAATTTGTGTAACAAAAGTACATGTATTTCTCCAAGGAAAGAGAATATGTAAACTTTACAATTTTCCAATAGATTTGGTAGAAAAAAAACTAAATAATTAAACATTAAAACAAAATTTATAAATGTATAAAAATAAATATTTATGAAAATATCAATTTAATTCTATTTAAGGCTAGAACCTTACCATTAAATCTAACAATTCCAAGTTGTTAGATAAGGAAAGGACGAAGGAAATAGATTTAGATATGTATATTGTGCTTCAAACATTACCCTGTGTATGTTGTGCCTCAAATGAGCACCTCATGAGTAATGTATATATAACAGTCCTCAAGAAATATTATAAATGGCCATAGATTACTCTAACAGTGTTATGTAGGGTCATGTGAATCATGGAACAGGGATTTGTATAAGTCACTCTCAAAACTCTCAAAATCATTCGGATATTAGTTAGCTTAGTTATAATAAAATCTAGGTAGCATAATGACTATGCTTCTAAAAGCCCAAAAAAACTCAAACCTACAAGCAAATAGTTCACAGAATAGCTTTGACATGCCATAAATACAAAATGTGCCACTCAAGGCATATACATCAATAAAATAACCAATAAATAGACAAAATCAATTCCGTCAAAAATTCAAATAGTCAATGTAATTTTCATGAGCAACATAATTAAGATATATCAAAAACTTTAAAAAATCACTCAATTAATAATTTTAAAAAATGTTTGTAGTCGAAATTCCTACCAGAAAAGTCCAATGAGGCATAAAAGTGCTCCAATTTGAAAAATTAAAGTCGTCGTACTTGAAATTTGAAAATTTGCTGGTCGAACTCACCTTTGGAACTCCGACTCATAATTTTAATGTCGAAAACATGTCTAGAGTGTCGAAAAAAGGCTATTGTGTAGCTTCCCAAACTTTGGTGGACAGGTCAAATGTTTGACCATCCTTGACCAAGGTTTGGCTAGTGAAGCAGTGGCAAAGATTGGTATTGGTTTCCTATAATAAACCTCAACTCAGTAAAAAAAACATAAAAATCATTAAGAGGTAACATTAGAGGCCTGGAATTTTTCAATGACAATTGGGCCAAAGACAGGGTGGGTTTTGTTCTCCTTGACGAAAGAAATATGATGGTGTATCTCGCTGATAAAATGGAGGCCCGATGGCAATGGAATTCAATGCTGAAGCTAAAGGAGCCACAACTTTCCTATTTGATTCCAAATGGTTAGTGGCGAGTGGAAGGGCAACACTCCAGCTTTTGGTACTTTGGATGGCAGCAATCAACTTTCCCAATGCATGCAAGTGGGCAATGGCCAAGTTAACTGGTGGAAGCAATAGCGAGTGAGTTTTTCGTCTTTTTTTTCTCCTCTTTGGCATGAAGAAGGAAGAAAACAAAGGAAGGGGGGAAGTGAGGAAGTGAGGAAAAGATCTGATGTGGGGAAAGGAGGGGACTTTTTTGGATATTTCTTTACCAATTTATCTATTTATTTAAAATGGGAACCTTCTAGATTCAATTTCTTTCCCAAAATTTTTTAAATTTCAAAATGGGTCTAAATTTGAATTTTTATCATGGAAATTAAATTGAATATTATGGAATAGGGATTAGTTCAAGTCACCCTCAATACTCTCAAAATCATTTCAATATTAATTAGCTTAGTTCTAATAAAATTTTGGCAGCATAATGGCTATTTTTCAAAAAGCCAAAAAAAGCAAAACTACAAAAAAACAATTCACAAAATAGTTTCGACACGCCATAACTACAAGACGTGCCATCCAAAGTATATAGCCATGTATATATAACAAATTGAACATAATCAATAAATCAACACAATTAATTCAGTCAAGAATTCTAAATACTCGATTTATTTTCCATGATCAACATAATTAAAATATATCATAAATTTCTCAAATACTTAATTAATAATTTTAAAAATTTTGAATAGTCAAAATTCCTATCAAAAAAGTTTGATAAGGTGTGAAAACACTCTAGTTCACAAAATTGAAGTCGTTGGGCCTGAAATCAGTAACTTCGCTTGTCAAACATGCCCTTCGGAACTCCATCCCATAATTTTAATGTCACAAACATGGCTGGTGTGTTAGAATTAGATAGATGTGCAGCTTCGTAAACTTGGGTGGTAGGGTTATTGGTTAAATGGTGGTAGAGATTGGCACTAAAACAAAGCCCTCGACATGAGCACCACCATTTCAAAGTTGGTTTCTTAAAATGAAGCTTGGCTCATTGGAAAATGAATCAAACCATTAAGCGGTGACGACAGCAGCTCAAACTTTTCTGGCAACAACTGGGCTAAAGAATGGGTGGGTTTTATTCTCCTTGATGAAAGAAATGTGATGTTGTATCTTGTCGGTGAAATGGAGGCTCGATGGTGTCGAAATTTGGTGTTGAAACTAGAAGAGCCAAAACTTTCTTATTCTATTCCAGATGGTCGTTGATGAGTGGAAGGGTGATGCTATGCTTGAATTTCCCTAGTGCATGCAAGTAGGCAACGGTCAGAGGTTGACCGGCGGAAAGAGCAACGAGGGATTTTTTCTTCTCTCTTTGTTTTTGATCTCACATTTGTCATGCACAAAGAATAAAAGAAAAAGGAAGGAAAAGTGAGAAAATGATATGATATTTGGGCCGGGGGGGGGGGGGAGGAATTTTGTGTGTGTGATTTTTTTGGTTATTTTGTTTATCCATTTATCTAGTTATTTAAAGTGTGAACCTTCTAGATCCAATTTCTTCCCTAAAATTGTTTAAATTTCAAAATGGGTGCAAATTTGACTTTTTATCATGGAAATTAAATTAAGTATTTATGGAACAAGGATCAGTTCAAGTCACCCTCAATACTCTCAAAATCATTCTAATATTATTTAGCTTAGTTTTAAAAAAATTTCTGCAACATAATGGCTTTTTTTAAAACCAAAAATATTCAAACCTACAAGAAAATAGTTCATAGAATAGTTTGGCATGGCATAACCGTAAGATGTGCCACATAGAGTATTTATCAATAATAAATCAAACATAATAAATAACTCAACGTAATCGATTCAGTCAAGATTTCTAAATACTTTATTTAATTTCCATGATCAACATAATTAAGATATATCATAAATTCTCAAGAACTTAATTAAAAATTTTAAAAATTTTGAGTAGTTGAAATTCTTATCGAAGATGTCTGATAAGATATGAAAGCACTCTAGTTCACAAAATTGAAGTCAATGGGCTTGAAATCAAAAAATGTACTTGTCAAACTTGCACCTTGGAACTCCGTCTCACAATTTTAATATCACAAATACATCAAAAGCGTTAGAAATAGGCAGATGTGCAGCTTCCTAAACTTGGGTGGAAGGGTTAACCATTTAACTAGCAAAGCAGTGGCAAAGATTGGTACCAGAACGAAGTCCTCAGTACGAGAATCACCATTTCAAAATTAGTTTCCAAAAAAGAAGCTCGGCTTATTGGGAAACGCATAAAAACTGTTAAGCGGTGACATCAGAGGCTTGGAATGTTCCAGTGACTATTGGGCTAAAGAATTGTTGCATTTTTTCCCTTCATGAAAGAAATATGCTGGTGTATCTTGTCAGTGAAATGGAGGCTCGATGGTGCCAGAATCTAGTATTGAAGCTAGAGTAGCAACAAAATTATTTAAAGTGGGAACCTTTTAGATTTAATTTCTTGCCCAAAATTATTTAAAATTTCAAAATCGATCCCACTTTTTTTTTATTTCAAATAAAAGCCATGGGTTTTATAGTTTTAAAGCTTTTACCTAAGCTAGAAAAAGATGCCAAAAATATAGCAAGTAGATACCATCTAATTCTAAAATTCCTGATTGAAAAAATAAAAAAGAGACAAACCTCCCAAGCTTAACTTCATTTGGGTTTCAAATGCTTTGTCAGGGTTGAGGACATGGTAGAGTTCATGGCCCCAACGCCTATTACTTCCCGTTGCCCAGGCCCGCCTCCAACATCGTTCACGGTGCCATCCAGATAGCTGGTAATAATGGTGCCTGTGAAAATAGCACTTAGAGCCAAGCTGTATGACCACTTTTTCGATAACGCCTTAACTTGTCTAAACTTGTTCTTAATTCTATTTGGGAGAAGATCTGGTAGTGTCCAGCTGAGAAGCATGCCCACTTTTGAACCACATAGATTAAATCCAATGGTGGTAAAACAATCGGTTCTACCAAATATTAAATGTACATGACCTTATATGATAACATTCATTACTCTTTCTTTTTTACATACAAATATTTTTTTAAATAAACAACATACCATCCCATTTCTTTCCTCTTCTTAGATGGTGTTACCTTTGCCGGGGTTCATTGGCCTCAGACCATTGCCCAAGTGTACGAATTACTTGCACATCTAATGAGATCTATGCGTTGCTTGCAATAAGTTTAAAAGATTTATGGTTGGATCATGGAGCATCGTTGGTTCACAGATAATTCCTATATTTAGAATAAAACTCACCCCAAGATTCAACACCAAAGGCACTGCTCCCAACACAAGCCTCCGCAAGTCGTTATCATTGTTGTTCGTCAGAACCAGTCTTTTAAGTCCCTTATTTTGGATCCCATTTAAATCTTGCTCCCTTTTTTTTTTCATTTTTTGAGACATAAAAAAGGTCTAAATTCTAAAAAATGGGAAAATATGTTTTTGTAAAATTATAAGAAAACCATTGAAGGGATGTTGTCCCCAAAGCCTTATGCGATCTTTTGATTTTTTGATCTCACCAATTAAAAAGCTGGTAGAGCCTTTATCTGCACCTAACATTTATGAACATATCCACAAGTTTTGTCATCTCAGTTTTGTTTTTCCTTTGGTCTGTTATATCTCCTGCTAGAAAAGAAATGTATGTTGGACTTTTGATGGACGTTGAAGGGTTTTATAGAGGTTGTTTCTGTTTGCTTTTAAGTGGAGATTTAGAGAGTTGTATTCAACTAAAAATAAAAAAGATAAAAGAAATGAGACTAAAAGAGTTGAAAAAAAGAAGAAGAGATTTTAGAGGGAGAGAAAGTTGAGCTAAGTCGTATTTTCTTAAAGATATCTTAATCAGGAGTCCCATAGGTGGAGGAATTCTGTGCACAAAAGGAAGTAAAATGTGACTTGATGGAACCGAGAGCAACAGGCAATTAATGCAAGGCTGTCCTACTCTGGAAAAATTAGCCGAACAACCATTAGATCAATCACTATTGATAGTGATTCTTCGCTAGCACTACACATTTTTTCCCATTTACTGGAAGGATATTTGAAAGTACGGTGAGAATCGGTTGTAGGAATTATTTTTATTATAGTATATAAAAATTTTATATTGTAATAATTTTTATATTATTATTATTATAATATATAAAAGTTTTATATTGTTTATAATTAAATTTGAGGTGAAAATCGTATAACGAGAATCATTACGAAACACATGATTGATCACTAAAATATTAGTGATCTTTTAATTTAAAAATACCTTTTTTAAAATCTCTTAAACGCTTTTTTTTTCTTTTTTTTTTTTGGCATAGACACTTTATAGGCGGTTTGGTATGTGTTTAGCTTATGATTTACTATATTATTTACGCACGAGAAAACTATTCATTCAAATTCTTTAAACATCCTATTTCTGAAACTTATACTTAAAGGTAATAAATGAAAAGTCTAGTTTTATTATAAAACTCATCTTACTTAATAATAATTACTTAAAATAAAATGACATCTTGAAGCATGTAAGTTTCAAAGAACCTTCTTAATGTGGAAATTATAATTTGTGATGTTATCTTAAACCCTTGTTCTTGTTGCCTTCACGTTTCCTTTGTCAATCCATCAACCAGGCTAAGGCGTAGGTTTTTTGTTTGTTGAAAAATTGCAAGTGCATAATATCGCATAAATAAGTAATACAACAATGAGAAGAGCAGCATTCCTATAGAGATTGGGTTTAATTTTTGTTAATTAACGAAATTGTATCAACTCCAAAGTTATTTAAATAATCAATAAAAAGGAAAAAAAAACAACAAAACTAATGAAGTTAAAATAAAACAAACGAAACTAAAATAATGAAAATAAGGTCTAGGTCAAATTTCACCATTAATTTTATTTGAATAAAATTTACCTTTAAGCAATTAGTTTTAGTTAGCAAAATTATTAGCTGAATGTACGAAATTACCTACGCGTCTCTTTTGATAAATTAGTAGGAATATTTATGTTAAGTAGAACCTCTATATTCATATGAGGAATTAATTAGCATAAATTAAATTCAATAAGTTAAAGCATTCACAAAGATTATGTATACACTAAGACCATTTACAATACAAATGTCAATACTAATGTCATATTTGTCACCCAAAAGTATAAATATAACATATTTGACGTGCTATTTTATTTTAGAGCATCTTCAAGACAATGCTAAATTGATGTGCGAATTGTAAATTTAGCATTTAAGTATAAAAAACTCTCCAATGCAATACTATTTTTAATGCTAAATTTGCTATATATGTTAAACTTTGTACCAAATTTGTCACAAAGTTTAGCATATCACAAATTTGGCATTTAATTCTTATTGATTGTTAGATTGACTTTTTTACGTTAATGATTATAACATTCTTATTTTTTAATTATTTTAATATTAAAAGTTTATTTTTACAAGTTTTAAGGTTAATAATTATGACAAAAGGTAAATATAACATTTTAAAGTACTATGCATTGGAGCATAAAATCAATAACATCAAGTATGCTATTTTTACACTTTTTGATAGCAAACATAACATTAGCGTTAATATTTGCATTGGAGATGGTCATATGTTCTGATGTACAATGTTATTTAAAATGTCATATTTATCTTTTGTCACAATTGTTAAACCTTAAAACTTGTAAAAGTAAACTTTTGATATTAAAATAATCATGCTGTAATTATTAAAGTAAAAAATTTAATCTACCAACCAACAGAAATCAAATACGAAAATTTATTATATGATAAACTTTGTCACAAATTGGCCACAAAGTTTAGCATATAGCAATTTTAACATTAAAAAAGTATTGCACTAGAGAGTGTTTTTTTACTCAAATGCTAAATTTGCTATTGGTATATCAATCTAATATTGTATTGGAAATGTTTTAAAGATGTATTTATTTTCCAAATTACACATGCAACCCTATTATCGATCAAGACTTTAACTCAATTTTCTAATTTCATTCAAGTCCAACAAACATCTCTTAACGAATGGCCAAATCACCAGGAGCATTAAACACATAATAATCAATCCAAGAGAGCAAAAATAAATTAAAATTCTATTGGAAAACAAGTACACATTAGAATTTTAAATTTTTTTGATAAATTAATAGAGGACCTTCGTATCTCTTGTAGACCAAAAATTGCATTTCTGACAGAACATTTTTTTGCTCAGAACTGTTATGTAAGAATTGTTACCAGAAGTACCTTAATCAATTAGTCTTCTTTATTATTCTTTTTTCCAAGATTGGAATGTTAGTGGGCACACATTGTTCAACCTTTTTCTTGGCAACATCTCCTTCCAACCACAAGAGAAAATCAAGAGCTATAGTTCTTAATGTTAAACAATAGCATTATGGGAGTTTTAAATTTTCTCTCTCTAAAAAACTCTCTAAATTTTTCTAGTGACCAAAATGACTACAGGAACACGTTTCTTATATATAATGGTTGGTTGGGCACCTATTCTTATCAGATTTGGCCTCTAAATTCGACCTAGATTCAAAACCCACTGTAAAAACGTGTAAACGTGTTTTGTTAACCTAGTAGGAGTAGTCAACCACCCTATATTAGGGGCAGTCAACCAGATCATCATGGAAAACATTTGTCACATGTTTCTAGCTTCTAGTAAGCTAGATCCAACCAATTTAAACCAATTAGATAGTTTCTAATGAATTCATTGAGTCTCAATTTTAATTTAATAACATAATACAGAAGTTATTAGATTAAATTAGTCATATACAAATAATTTAATATCAAATAAAAGTATATATTCAAACAAGTCAACATGTTTACATTGTATTAATTCATAACATTAATTCAACTAATAAATTAACATGAATTATTAAAACCAATCAATGAAATTTAAGTCAATCTAAGAACTAACATAAATTATCAATTTATAGGAAAAAAACGCCATATCATTGCAAGACAATATGTGAACTAGCAAAAGGGATTCGATGGACATATATAGATCAAACTCCTATAATTATAAAATAACATATTATCGACATATATACTTTACAATTATCAAATCTAAAGCCATTCCACTAAAAGCTTAGAGCTGTACTCTTAAACTATATATAAATTATGAAACTCTAACAAGTTAACCATGCATGACATACCATAATATGTAACACCCTTATAGAATATCTATGATCGACTTAGGGATATATTTCTTCTTACCTTATCGATTATATTTATCATATGATCGATCTATTATCTCACCATAGGAATACTTACTTTTCATAACCAGTACAAATAGTATACTATTTAATTACACATATGTATCTAAATGGCTTAGTACTCGAGTTTTCAAATTATAGGATAATGCCTATAAGAGGATATTATTAACTGTACAAAAGACTTGTGGATTCCATATCTATAAATAACGAGTCTATGTCAATCAAGACTTAATCTCCAACATACCAACATATGTACCTTTTTTTTTAATTCAAGACATCATCTTTAGTACATCAAAAAACACAAATCAAGAATATAGACGCATTGATTGATTTCAAGACTACGATGTTACACATGTGAAAGTGAATTGATTTATTTAAATGAAATTTTTAACTAAATCAATTAAACTTTAGTCCTGATCTAATATATTGTCACCAATAATAATATACAAATGTCTCTTCTCGTGAAGTCTCACTCCAATGATTAAGACAAATCATCTTCTATTAGGGATGTAGAGAGCATAACAATCTTAACATGAATAAAATTACCAACTTTATTCCCTTGATTACAGACCTTATTTATTTGATCATTATCTTAAAATTCATGTCTTTCATATAATCTGTACATTATATGCATAATTTTAAAGGTTTAGATTAACAGTCTCAAACTTTTATTTGCTTATCATATATTCAACATAAATAAACACAAAAAGGACAATATTGATGCATGACATAAATAATAATTCTTTATTGACTAAATGTCTTAAAAATAATTACATCATTTAATCCTTAAGACATAGTCTAACAAATTCATTAATAGGATCCATTAGAATCCTAGAACACAAAACTACTTTATAAATGAAAACAAAATTATAACTACGATCTGCTCCTATACATAATTGCGACTCTGGTGACAATGACCTCTTCCTTCATGTAATTTGCTCTACGAAGATAAGGACAACTCCGGCGACTACAACGAAGACAAGAAGCGATCACTGACAATCTATATGCAACTCCATTCGTGTAGAGATCTCTAGTGATAGATATGGAGTTGGCAACATGGCATGGCAGCGTTGGTTGGCGATAATAGTAGGGTAGAGGGAGAGAGAAGAAAGAGAATGTGAGGGATTGGGTTTTTTTTTTTTTTTTTGGTGTGTTAAGGTTTGCTCTTGTCATTGATATATTAGGGTTTCTCAACGATGAACTAAGATATATCATTGATATACTAGGCCTTTTATCACTGATATATTGCGTTTTTATCACTAATGTACACAAGTTTGTCATTGATATACTTGAGTTTATCATTGATGCTCTTAAGTTTATCACTAATGTATTCAGGCTTATTATTGATGTATTAGAGCACATCACTATAACTGATTAGTAATTAGTGAAGGCTATTTTTATCATTTTAACTTTATAATTAATAAGGAGGAGCCATCTTTCTAATTTAGAAAAAGTATGGTCATTTATTTTAATAAGGCATTTGAAAAGGCCATTTGCCTCCATATCCCTAAAAATAAATAACACCAATATTCAAGCATTTTTAGAATTCACATAAATAAGAAAAATAAAAATGTAAAAGAAATCACCAAAAAGGAGGTGTCATAAACTCAAAACACATTCTTCCCCAACCTTTTTCTTCATCCTTTTTATAGCTTCAAAAATTGTTCTCCAATGATATTTGATAAAAATAAGCATCCAAATGTTAAAATTAAAAATAAAATCTAAAATCTAGAATAATAAACTAAAAATATTTATTTACTTTTTTTTCTTTTTCTTCATTTTTCTCTCATTGAGAATTAGCTCCCAAAAACTGGTCTACCCAAGCTGGTTTGAAACTCCAAGAAAAATGGGTCTCAGCTCTCTTATTCACATTAAAAGAGAAGGAAATTAAGGTTTTGAGGCTAAAGTTATTTGAGACTCAGCATCAATATCAACACCATGGGTTTAAGCCTCAACGAGGTAACTTATAACCAACATCATATATGTTGGAAAAATAATACGCAGTGGAATTTTAAAAATTTTAAATCAGAATATTTTCCAAAACACAAGTTTGACATGCTATATGTATAAATTAACCTGATCTTATGTGACGCCCCAGGGAGGGGGTCAATAGTTTTAGGTAAATAAAATAAAAATTAATGTAAATAGACAGAAAAATAAATACAGACATGTCTAAAATAAGTAAATTAAGTAGATTTCTCATTAAAATAAATATCATAAAAAAAATAAATGATATCATCAGCAGTCAC
>CAMOHE010049392.1:0-67396 GCA_946598075.1 Artocarpus hirsutus
CAAGATAGAATTATTAATCCAAATCAATTCACTTTATGTCCCGATCCAACACATCGTCACCTATGACAACGTGCCAATGTTTCTATTCACGGAGTCCACCTCCGATGGTCAAGACAAACCATCTCCCAATAGGGATATAGACAACATAATAATCTTTACATGAATAAAGCACCCAACTTTATTCCCTCAATTGTGGAT
The DNA here is from genome assembly GCA_946598075.1 of Artocarpus hirsutus. NCBI lineage: Eukaryota > Viridiplantae > Streptophyta > Magnoliopsida > Rosales > Moraceae > Artocarpus > Artocarpus hirsutus. The sequence continues at coordinate 199 of CAMOHE010049392.1, forward strand.
CTTATGATTTAGACCGTCACCTTAAGAATCGTGTCTTCCGCATAATCTATCCATTATATGCCCAATTCTTAAAGGTTTAGACCGACAGTCTCAGACTATTATTTGCTTATCATACATTCAACAAATATGAACGTAAAGAGGACAAGATTTGGTATATAAATAATAAATGAATTCTTTATTGATAAAAATTTCTTCAAAAACTCATTACATTTTTACTCCTTAGGGCATACATGTCTAACATGATTAATTGTCAAATTTATTAGAGCTTGGGTTATAGGTCCATAGGTCCCTAATGCCACCTCTAAAACACTATGTTGGATTTAATGCATAGAATGAATTATACATATTTAATTTAGAATTATTTAGTTCTGAATTAATTATTTCACACTTGAGATATTAATGTGATACAAAAAAATATTTTCTGTGACACATAATATAATGTGATAAATGTTGTCACATTTAACTGAGCATTAGTTAATTAATTAATTGATTATTTTTTAAATTCTATTCTTAAATAAATGAGATTTATTTTTTGATTTTTAATATATATATTAGATTTTATTATTTATAAATATATATATATATATTACATAAACAAAGGTTTATGTTTTTTTACCTTTTTATTATATTATATATGTATATATATAACGAATCACTCGTGATTTGTTTTTATAATTAAAAAAAATTGTAAAAACGTAAACTTACATTTACCTAAACAAATTTTAATATATATATATATATATATAATTTGAAAGAATCACAAACATGATTTAGTTTAAAATAATAAAAAAAAGGGAAAGGAAAAAGGTAAAAATCATGTAAAATATATCCTTTCCTCATATATTTGATATGGTGGTTATTTCAAATTTGAAATTAATTGAAAAATTACTAATAGCCTAGATATAAAAAAGGAGAGATAACAATTATCTCAGGAGATTTTTCATTCACGTAACTTTTGCAGAATACTCAGAGAGAAAAACTGAGAGTTCTTCTTTGAAGAAAAAAAAATGTCTGCTATCTCATGTGTTGAGTACATAGCAGATTTAGAAAAGTGTGAGGAAAATTTATTCTTGCAGCTTGACGCCCACTCGTCTTTCTATTGGTGTGAAGGCCTGGATTGGAAGATCATGGTATCAAAAAGGAAAGCTAAGATACCCTAATAGTCTTCAAAAAGGTTAGTAAAATTCCTAAAGCTTTCTATTATTAAAATTATATAGCTATTCCTGATAAACAAAATTTTTTTTAGAAAATTTTTGTTTGTCAGTGATCCGTTCCTTCCACTGCGTTTTATATTTTAATTCCAACACTAAAAACTATTCCACCTGAGAGACCACTAAACCTTATTATCTCACTCACAAATCTCATCCAACCTAATGGGCATACTCCCTCATAAAAGGTATAGGAAAATCCTCCATAACCACTTACGTTCCTCCGCCATATCATTCACATACTTGGAGACCCTCTTTGGCGAAGCTTTCATCTTCAACGGATCTAGGATGCCAAAGGGTTTCACTCTCGGACTGAACTGTCCTCGAGGTTACCCGGTCACTACCATGCGAGCCCAAAAGTCTGTGTCGGCCACTCTCAACTTTGGAACAAATGCCGCGGACTCATCAGCTTCCATCACCCGACATGCTGTCACCTTAGCGCCTGACAGATAGGACACCCGACGTAACCAAAGAAGGCCACGAAGTCTGCACCCTCTACGTGTCAAGGCTTGTTACAAAAGAGCACTAACAAATGGTAAATTTATCATTCACACATCAATTTAGCATTATGTTGGAGTTCATGTTAAGTCTAACAAATACTGAATCAAAGCTTGTGTACTCAAAAATTTTTCAGTGCTTAGGTTGACGGTATTTCAAGCTTCAAACAAGCAAGGTATTTTTTTTCGCTTGTTTCCAAACAAGCAAATTAACCGTGGGACTATGTACATCCTAATCTTTTGAGCCACTAGCAAGGGGGGGAAAAAAAACAATTTGAGCCGTCGAAACAAGCCATCAGCAGTTGGAGCTTGCAATTTACTCTACTCTATACAGGGTTTCTCATACGCACCTTAGGTTTCTTAGTCCCTGTATTGAGATATGTTTCTGTTCTATTTCCAGAGTTGGCACTAAGAGATCAAGTAGCAAACGTGTCATTTTCTCCATGCGCTCTCTTCCGCGCTCTGCTTTTTCTGCCTTTAAAAATTCTATGATTGAGTGGCTTTGTTCTCTACTTGCTCTTTTGGTAGGTCCATTTAACAAACGCAATGGCCGCTTCTTCTTCTCAGCGGAAGAGTTCCGGACAGCAACTGAACGAGGAAAGCTTGTAAATTGCCAGAGTTGGACCTGAAATTCATTGTAAGAATGGATTATGCTTTGATTACTGAGCTCTAGGGGTGGCTAATGCTTACAATTTTATAATAGTTGCTTAATCTTTCTTAATTTAATGTCTTCCTTATTCCTTCATGTCCATAACTTTGTCCTCAAATTACCTTTCAAACTTTCTTCCATGTCTTCGTTTTCAACCTACGTTGAATCTTCAATCACAACTCCCCAACTCAACCCGTTGGTGCTTTTTGTCCGCGAATTGGTGTTTCTCTTACAGAGACATTCAAAAAGGCTTGTCTGTGTCAAGTCTGTCCATGCCCAGATTATCACCAACAGTATATCTGAGGACCAGTTTTTGGCTACAAAACTTGTTACTGCATACAGTGATTTGGATAGTCTAGTTAATGCACGTAATGTGTTTGCGCAATTTTCTCAACCAAAAACCATTTTGTGCAACGCCATGATCAATGGGTATTTGAGAAATGAGCGGTACAATGAGACCCTTCGGCTCTTTAGACTGATGGGATCTTCTAATTTGGAAATTGATAGTTATACATGTCATTTTGCACTTAAGGCATGCATCGGCTTGTTGGATTATGACATGGGTATGGAAGTTGTTAAAGTTGCTGTTGATAAAGAAAAGGAAAGGGAGAGGATTCTGGGGAGTGCAATAATAAATTTTTTGGTAAATTTTGGTAAAATAGATGATGCGAGGAGTTTGTTTAACAGGATGAAAGAAAGAGATGTTGTCTGTTGGAATTCAATGATTGGTGGTTATGTGCAAGCTGGTCGGATTAGTGAGGCATTTGATATGTTTTTCAAGATGCATAATTCTGGTATCACTGCAAGTCCTATAACCGTAGTAAGCCTGATTCAAGCTAGCATTATAAGTGGCAGTCTAGAGCTTGGAAAATGTGTTCACGGTTGGGCTATTGGATTTGGAATGAAAAATGATATTTTGGTGCTTACGTCATTGGTTAATATGTACAGTAATATGGGTGAAATTGTGGGTGCTCAAAGGGTTTTCGAGACCATGCCAATGAGAAACTTGGTTTCTTGGAATGCCATGATTTCAGGATGTGTTCAAAATGGGCTTGTGTTTGAATGTTTTGCCCTTTTTAATAGATTATTGAGAGGTGGTGGTGGCTTTGACTCACGAACCATGGTTAGCCTTATTCAAGGCTGTTCTGGAATTGCTGATTTAGATAATGGGAAGATCCTTCATGGTTGCGTTTTCAGAAGGGGTTTTGAGCTTAATCCCATTGTATCTACTGCATTAGTTGATCTATATTCTAAATGTGGCGCCGTAAAGCAAGCAACTTTTGTTTTCGAAAAAATGAACAAGAGGAATGTCATTACATGGACTGCTATGCTTGTGGGATTGGTCCAAAATGGCCATGCAGATGAAGCCTTGAAAAAATTCTGTCAAATGCAAGTAGAAGGGGTTGCGGCAAATTCTGTAACTCTTGTTAGTTTAGTCCATTCTTGTGCCCATTTGGGCAGTCTGGGGAAAGGAAGAAGAGTTCACGCTTATTTAATTCGTCATGGATATGCATTTGATGTTGTTAACAGGACGTCATTGATTGATATGTATGCCAAGTGTGGAAAAATTGGCTCTGCTGAGTCAATTTTTAACAAAGGTTCCATTTGTCCAGACGTTGTCATATGGAACTCTATGATAACGGCCTATGGCATTCATGGTCTTGGAAAGCAAGCTGTTGGTATCTACAGAAGAATGATAGAGGAAGGGATAAAGCCAAATGAAACCTCATTTCTTTCCCTTCTAACTGCATGTAGTCACTCGGGACTTGTGGAAGATGGAATCACGTTGTTCCACTGTATGAAAAAAGATCATAAAATTACACCTACAGAAAAACAATACGCTAGCATTGTGGATCTTCTAAGCCGAGCTGGCCGTTTTCAAGAAGCTGAGGCATTGATAAAAGAAATGCCTTTTGAACCCGGAAGTTCTATTCTTGAAGCTTTGCTGAGTGGGTGCCAAACTCACAAGAATATTGAGTTGGGTATAAAGACAGCAGATAGATTACTTTGTTTAGATTCTATGAATCCTGGGATTTTTGTTGTCTTATCAAATATCTATGCTCAAGCCAGGAGATGGGATGCAGTAAATTATGTTCGAAGCCTCATGAGGACACGGGGACTAAAGAAAATACCCGGATATAGCTCCATTGAGGTAGAAAATCAGGTTTATACATTTTTTGCTGGAGATGATTCACATTCAAGCTGGACAGAGATTTATCAGTGCTTAGAGAATCTAAGATTAGAAGTGGAGGCTGCTGGCTATGTCCCCGATACTAGTTGTGTTCTTCGAGACGTCGATGAACCAATGAAGATTAAGTTGCTATGGGGACATAGTGAGAGATTAGCTATAGCATTTGGGCTTTTAAGCACGCCGGCTGGGAGCCCAATCAGGATCACCAAAAATCTACGAGTCTGCATTGATTGTCACAATGTGACCAAATACATATCGAAGATAGTTAGGAGGGAACTTATTGTTCGAGATGCAAACCGTTTTCATCACTTTGATGATGGGAACTGCTCTTGTAAAGATTACTGGTAATGAGATTTCGTGATAGGACATGGCCAATGTTGAGAAATCTTTTTCTGTGAATGCCTTGATTGTTGAAAGCATCCATAAGCATATTTAACACAAAATCTCTTGCCAACCTTCCTGTCGTAAATACCCAAGAGTTCATGGAGACGACAACTAGAAAAGGTTTTAATTTTAAAAAAAATTTAAAATTTTGATACGTGCTCGTTTTCCAACATATACTTCCAATGTTAATTACTCTCTTTCTTGGTGTACCTTTCAAGTACTGTAGAATTCAAGTACTGTAGAATTTGATGTATTACTTGAAGATATACTTCTTTTAGGTTTTGCATAAATTGGCTCACCACCCCTACAGCATATGCTATGTATGTCTTGTTATGAGAAAGATTAGTTTGCTAACTAATCTCTAATAGGATTCTCTATCAACCACTGCATCTTTTAAAGCTTCATAAAGCTTGTGATTTTGTTCAATGGGTGTCTCCACCGATTTACACTATAGTTTACCCGCCTCAGTTAATAAATGCAACACATACTTCTATTGGGATATAAAGATCCCATGTCAAGAATGAGCTATTTTAATGCTAAGGAAGTATTTTAACCCGCTAAGTTCTTTAATCTCAAACTCTTGCAATAAATGCTCTTTCAAAGCCTCCATTCCTTGCAAGTCATCTCATGTTACAACTATGTCATCCACATGGACTAATAAAGCTATAAATCCACCTGATGCAAAATGTTTGACAAATAATATATGTTCACCTTGACTTTATTTGTAACCCAAAGCTTTCATTGCTCTAGCAAACCTACCAAACCAAGCCTTGGGAAATTGTTTTAGCCATAAAGAGCCTTTTTCAACTTATAAACCTTATTATTTTCTAACTCAAATTCTGGAGGAGCCTTCAAATAGGTTTCTTGATCAAGAACACTATGTAAAAGGGCATTTTTTACATCAAACTGCTGCAAACTCCAACCATGATTAGCTACTAAAGATAATAGGATTCTTATAGTATTCATTTTTGCAACAGGAGCAAATGTTTCAAGGTAATATATCCGATAAGTTTGAGTAGATCCTTTAGCTACTAACCTTTCCTTATAGCATTAAAGTGATCCATCTTCCTTCTATATTACAATGAAGATCCATTTGCATCCTACTTGCTTCCTTCCTTGAGGCATTTTCACCAAGTCCCATGTTTTGTTCTTCTCAAGTGCATCCATTTCAACCGTCATAGCTTCTTTTCACTCTTTACTTTCCAATGCTTCGAAGACAGTTTTTGAAATAGTAATAGTGTTAAAGTGGATAAGAAAACTTTTATGACTACTAGTCTGGCTTTCATAGGGCAGAAAGTCAAACAATGGACATACAAGCCGCTGAATAAAATTTCTAAGACCTTTTCTAATTACAATAGGGAGATCACAATCATCAACAACAGGCACATATTGTTCATGATTTTCAAGATTAAAAGGTACCTTAACATTATCAACGCCAGAGATCGGTCTTGAATCAAGAACTTTTTAGTGATGTGCCTTAGGCCAATTATGAAATGACCACATATTGACTTTATTACATTTGCATTTTATTAATAAAGAGGCATTTTCATTATTGTTTTTTATTTTAATTCCATGAATAATTAATTCTGCCTAAGGTCATCAAATATGTGACTTGATAGTAAAACTCTTAGGTGAAAATTGAATTATATTCTAAATTATCCCTAGTCGATCATTATTATTGGGATTATAATGAATGAAGACTAGTATAAAGTTTGACTGATGATTATGTTTTACTAATCATGTGTATGAGATACTAAGTCAACTCATAGATACATATTTAAGAAATGATATATTAGATCGACCCGCTATGAGAATACTATATGGATATTTGTCATAAATAATTATCATCACAATAGTATTATCCTAGTCCTCTGACCTGAAATCACCATGGTTTCCTATATGACAAGTTTTATATTTTGACACAATCTAGTATTGTCTTTAACAGGATGATGGAATGAATTGTTGTTAGATATAAAGTGAATTATGTGAGGAATGTGAGTGATTAAGAAGGAATTTGTCCCTTATTTATTATGAGAAAGATATTTATAGGCCCCTCGATAAGTTAGACTGAAGTAAAATGTATGGCCATACTAGAATAAATTGATAAGGGTTATCAATATCAGTCTACTCAAGATCGAGAAATAATATGATTGAATAGTATAAGGATGACATAAACCATGCCTTATGTTCAATCAAGGTATCTAGTAACAAAAGGACTTTAATACTTATTGTGGATTAGGTTATGTCGGATTATTAACATTCGCATGACTTGGGTAATCATAATGTCTTGCTAGAGGCCGCTTATGATTTATGGAACAAAAATAGAATTTCAAGTCCACTACAACGTTATGTAAACCTACAGGGTCGCACACTTAAAATAGATCAAAAACAAATTTTGGGTTTACTGTGTCTAGGTTCAATGAACCTGATAATGTCCTGATTCGACATACTAGATATGTCTAGGTTCATTGAATCTAACATGATCTAAATTCTCTGAATCATATTTGAATTACTGATAATATCTAGATTCTCTGAATCATATTCGAATTACAAATATTATCTAGATTTTCTAAATCATATTCGAATTATAGTTTACCCTAGTTTAAATCTGACACTATCTCGAAGTAAATAGATTTATATATATAGATATCTGGTTTTAGGGTTTCTAGCTAAATTAAGAAGAAAAAAAGCATTCTCTCATTTAAAAAGTTGAAAAACATTAAAACCCTAAAATTAGAGAGTCATTTAACGCAAAGGAATGAGTGCTAGCACACCAATTCGTTTTTAAGAGAGTCTGTTTGTATGGATACCAGCAGAGGATATTACTCTGAGTAACAACGTCTAAATCCGATCTTGAATACAAAAAGCTCAAGTTAGGGTGTCACCAGAGTGAACCCGTTCTCTTCCTTCCAAAAATCTTACCCCTTTTGTCATTCTGGTAAGATTCAATAACTTTTTTATCAATCTAATCGAATTGCATGGATCCTACGAGTTTTTTGTGGGAATTAATTTTAATTTTTTGCTACTTATTTGAATCACAAAATCTAACACAACTTAATAGTGGTATCAGAGCAACTTACGAATTTGATTAAATTGATTTTATATGGTTATGTGTATATGTGATATGCATGAATACAATCTATACATTAATTAGATTAATGTTTTGAGGTTTTATTTGATTAAACGTTTTTACTGTGTTAATTGATTAATATGTTTACTGTTTCTTGTAACCTATTGTTGTTAAGTTGATTAATGTTACAATTTAATAAGAATCTAGTATTCTATTTTAAGATGATTGAACGATACACTATAAATCTGGTTTCGGTTTTATTAAGGTGGCAGACTATTTAAATGTTAAACAGTGATAATCTGTTTTGAACAGATTAATATATATCATAGGGTCTATTTAATTGTTAAATAAGGATAATAGGTTTAGAATATATCAATAAATTTCATGAATCCGCTTAAGTGTTAAATAGAGATTAATTAATTCTGTTATGAATAGATTACGTAATCTGATTAATTAAAATTAATGGATTAAGGCAGCAACTCATTCCAACAAGTAAGATAAATTGTTTACCTTTCAGGAGCGCTACCCCCTTGACCCGCACCTGTTAACCGGCTAGCAAGACCGCCGCTAAGGGCACTGCCCCTTGGACCCTGCTAAGGCGTTGCCCCTTAACTCTAAATTGATTCGTCACATACATCATTTTGGTCATAATAAAATTTTAACTTTAATGAAATTATATTATTATGTTTACGTGTTTAGTGTGAATTTCATGGTGGATAGCATGGCCCTTTTACACCAATGTGATTGGCAGGTTTTATTTAATTCTATTTTGGGTTTGTAATTTTAAATACGGCATGCGTGTCATTTTTCAATTTGTTGTAATCTATTTATTTATTTAGTAGAAATAGAATAGTTTAGATTGCAATTTGTAATGTAAAATCAAAGCCCAAAATCAAGATAGATGGAGGTTCAAGATGGAGGTCCACGATGGAGGCTCAAGATGGAGTCCGTTCGTGGCAATCTAAGAAAATCCATGGAGATAAAGATTACCTAGGATTGACCATTAACCTTCATATTGGCTTATAAAGATCAATTTAGATTTGGGTCATGCTATGACACGCTTATTGTGTTATTATTATGCTATGTATGTGATGCTGTGTATATGATGCTATGTATGTGATGAGACATAATAATAAACAATAAAATAAAATTAAAGTATAACCCTCACTTAATATTAAGTCATTAAAATGCCTCCAATAATTCAACACTTGTCAAGACTTGGATTGCTAAACATAGGTTCTGTCAAAGCAGGGTGTGTTAAGCCATCTAGGTAAGACATGATGGATAATAGTGATATCCATATGTTTGAAATGGTTAGACTTAACTAGGTTATCAAAATGGTTTTGGACCTAGGGCATTAGATGGGATTTTAATTTTTTGGGACATATGATGTCAAATCCTATATTTATCCAAGAGTTACATAAGATGTAATTGGTAAAGTGCTACCTACCTAAATAACCATACTTTAGGTGATAAGCCAAAGCTTACTTAAAGTGAGGTGAAATATGGATCTTGGCTCACTAAAATTACAATTGTTGTGACTGCCAAATTAATATTGAGGGTTATTGATTTGATAAAATTAGTGGGATTTAAATTATGCCTTGTTAAAAATTGTTTAATAAAATGCTAAGTACTCTTTGTCTATATTTGTTGTAGATAATGGCATCAAACACCACATCTAACTTGTCGCTACGAACGATCCTTGAGAAGGATAAGCTCAATGGGACTAACTTCCTTGACTGGTATAGAAACTTGAGAATTGTTCTTACGCAAGAGAGGAAGGAATATGCCCTTGATCAACCTATCTCTGATGAACCAACTACTAATGCTCCTCGAGCTCAAAAGGATCCTCATAGTAAGCATCTCAATGACTCTATTGATGTCACTTGCCTCATGCTTGGAAGCATGGAATCAGGGCTTTAGAAGTAACTGATGGAAATGGAGGCTTATACCATGATAGGCCATGTAACACCCCAAAGTTAATTAAATGGTATTAGAGTGTTAAATGGTGAATTAGTGTGCCATAATGAGTAATTTAAATTTGAATTGATTATTTTGTGAAAATTAAGGAAAACTTATGTTATTTTACTCTTTTAGTGATTTTTAATTGTTCTAAATTGTTTTTAATTGTTAATTTAATTTTCAATAAAGTAATTTGATTTTGAAAACAGTGTATTGTTGCACACAGTTTTGTACAATTGCTTTTTCTTTTTCCTCTATTTATTTTCTCCCTCTCTCTCTCTTCCTCTCATTTTCCTCATGCTTGTCTCTCTCTCTCTCTCTCTCTCTCTCTTTCTCTCTCGTCTCTCTCGGTTTCACTCACTCTCTCTCTCAATCTCTCAAAATTTTTGAAACAAATTTTATTTTTAAGCTTCGGGATTGTGGATTGAAGGCTCGGGAACGCGATTGAGCAACCACAAACTCGATTCAAGCTTCGATTTAAGGTTAGATTTCAAAATTTCTAAAGTTTTTCAATTTTGATCTAGCTTAGAGTAACTTAGATCAACTAGGATTGAAGCTTTATTTCATCAAAAACGGATTGAAATCGAGATTTTTCATTTTTCCTCTATTTTCTCTATTTTTGGATTTTTGCAAAAATCTTGTTTAAAACTTGTTTTAAATCATTAAAAAGTGTTCTATTATGATTTTCTATTGTTTATGATGATTATCCATGCCTGGGAATTGAGAAAACAGGTTAGATTTGAAGATTTGAAATTCGGAATGCCGAGACCCGTGCGTGGAAATTTTTGAAATTTCCCAGATCGTCAGGCCGAACTTCGTGTTCGGCAGGCCGGATTCATTCGACCGGCAGGCCGAACCTGGGAATGTTCGGCTGACTGGACTTGGCTTTTCGGCAGGCCGAACTGTGCAGTTCGGTAGGCCAAACCAGGGAAACCGACAGGCCGACCGAGCAAGGAAAAATTTTGTTATTTTCACCTGTTTTAATTGTTTTGAATCCTGATTTGAATTTCAACTTTATATAATGATTTTGTAAACCTAAATGGCACACTAGGACATCATGAGATGATTTAGTATCATAGGATACCTCGGGTTAGGTACTAATGGACTAAGTTACTATGCAATTAGGATTGCGTGTGGATCCGCGGAGCTAACGTATAGCGTACCGGGATTACAGTGTGGGACACCGACACGGATATTGAGGTAGGACTTCTACCCCTCTTCTTTGGTAGCCCTATTTCCAAAATGATTTAAGCCAAAAATGAATTTTTATCAAATGTTTTCAATGATAGATTGGGAAATGATTCTATTTAAGTATCTTTACAAGCAGTTGATTGAGAAATGTTCATAATGAACCCCATAATGAATATAAATGATTATATCTGGTAAAGAAGAGATTTTATGAATCAAAGAGGTATATATATATATATATATGTATATGTATTTTAGGGCATGATGCCATATCAGAGATTGGGTCGTGTAGTGAACGACCTTGGGGGTAGGTCCCGAAACCCAGCTGGGCCACTACGGTGGTGAATTACATATGGTTTGCCTAGGAAAGGAAAATTGTATTCTTTTTGGTTGACCTATCTAATTTATTTTGGTAGGATTATATTTTTATTTAAATTCTCATTTAATTATTTATTTGTTTAATTGTTCTATATCGTTTTCTATATGTTTATTTGATTTACGAAATTTCTTTTAAAATTGAATAATTTTCAAATATAGTCCTACTGAGCCTTTCGCTCACGTTTTTATTTGTTTTAAAATCTTAACCCTAGGTGGATATCAGCATAGGATTGGAAAAGAGTCTGCCGATCAGACTTACGACCAGTAGAAGAATTTGGTAGGTTAAATTACAATTCAAGGCATGTAAGATTTTAACTCCTCTTTTATTTTGGACTGTGGTTGTGTCATAATATTGTCAGTACTACATGTGTGTGCACAATATGTGGGCCAGTGGGACCCATACGCGTTCCACCCCATATTTAATTATTCTAATGTTATTTTATTTGCTTAATTATTATGATGATTCATTTTATTTCCTTAATTTCTTTCTTTTAAACGGTTTTAAAATTTATCACTTTTTAATTATAAATTTAAATTTAAAACCTTGTTTTTAACTAAATCTTTATTTAATTAACTTAATTAAACCACCACGTCACCTCCCGTACTCCGGGGCATGACAGGCCATCTCAAGGAAATGTTCCAAGAGAAAGCTAGAATTGAGAGGTTTGCCACCTTAAAGGCATTACTCTCGTGCAAGTTGACTACTGGCGGTTTGGTGAGTCCTCATGATTTGAAGATGATGGGTCATCTTGATCATTTGCAGAAACTTGGTGTTGAGATTAGCCAAGAGTTGGCTATTGACATCATTCTGCAATCTTTGCTAGATGCATATGATGGGTTTGTTATGAACTACAACATGCATAATATGGAGAAGACTGTTTCTGAGTTGCATGGGATGCTTAAGACTGCTAAATAGAACATCAAGAATACCAAAGATGTTATGATGGTTAATAAAGGGAAATGTATGAAAAGGAAAGGAAAGGGTAAGAGCAAGAATAAGGCTTCCAAGGACTTCAAGAAGCCCAAGCCTAACCCCAAGCCCAATCCTGAAGCTAAGGCTAAACCACCTAAGGAAGGAATATGCTTTTTCTGCAATGAGCCTGGTCATTGGAAAAGAAACTGCAAGCTCTATTTGGATGATCTGAAGAAGAAGAAGAGTAGTGCAACTACTCCTTCAGGTATTTATGTTATAGAAGTCAATTTGTCTACTTTTGATTCCTAGGTATTAGATACTAGATCTAGATCTCACATTTGTACCAATGTGTAGGGTTTTAAGAGGAGTAGAACCTTGGCTAAAGGCGAAGTGGACCTATGAGTTGGAAATAGAGCAAGAGTTGCTGCTTTAGCTATAGGAACATATGAGTTGACTTTGCCTAGTGGACCTGTTTTATTAGGAACATATGGGCTTTTGAATTCATTTGATTTTGAATCATTTGAAGTATGTGAGTCTTGTTTATTAGGCAAAATGACTAAGACACCTTTTACTAGACATACTGAAAGGGCTAATGGCTTATTGGGCCTTGTATATTCTGATGCATGTGGACCATTAAATTCTACTGCTAGAGGAGGTTTTTAGTATTTCATTACTTTCACAGATGATTTCAGTAGATATGACTACGTCTATCTAATGAAACAAAAGTTTGAATCTTTTGAAAAGTTCAAAATTTTCAAAAATGAAGTACAAAATCAACTTGGTAAAAGTATTAAAGCACTTTAATCTGATCGAGGTGGTGAATACTTAAACCAAGAATTCATTGATCATTTTAGAGATTGTGGGATAGTCTCACAATTAACTCCACCAGGAACACCACAATGGAATGGTGTGTCTAAACGGAGAAATCAAACTTTATTGGATATAATTCGATCTACGATGAGTCAGTTAAATCTTCCAATATCCTTTTGGGGATATGCTCTGGAAACTGTTGCGTTCATACTGAATGTTGAAAAAATAGTATGCAGTGGAATTTTAAAAAATTTTATATCAAAGTATTTTTCAAAACACAAGTTTGACATGCTCTATGCATAAACTAATTGGATCTTACTAACCTTTGAATGCCAAAGAACTCCCGTAATCTGTGAAGAGAAGTAACATTCTAGAAGAGCCTCAACCAACTGGTCTTCCTTGCTATTCTCTGTCCACGAATGGAGTGAGTGTGGGCTCACACGTACAGCTCTTCCTCAAGTTACTTCTCCTTCCAACCAATTAAGAGAACCCAAAGCTAGTGTTTGTGATTTGTGAACAAGAGCTCTCAGGGAGTTTCAGAATCTCACCAGCAGAGTTTCACTCTTAATCTCTCAATTGATCTAAATAACTCATGATACCCACTCCCTATTTATAGAGGTTGGTCTAGGGTCATTCCTTATTAGATAAGGTCTCAAAAATTTGAATCAGAATCAAATTTGGATCAATATCTGATGAAATCCGCGTGAAAACGCATGATTTTTTTTCACGCATAGGCAGGTCGATCTGCCTAACTGACACGCCAAACTTGTCCCATTGGCAGGCCAAACTTGAGGATCGGCATGTCGAACTATCGAAAAAAAAATCTCAGCGAATCTTTTATTTTTCACCCAAGATTCTATAAGATAAAGCCCCAGTTTTAATTCAAATAACCTAATAGAGAAGTTATCTAATTAAAACAACTTTATCTAGATAATCTCGAAGAAAATAAATAGATTCCTAATAATTCTACAAGTTTATCTTGATATAATTTATTTAAAATTAAATCAACTGATAAACAGATAAGAATTATCTGATCCCAATAATTCAACAAGTTTAATCATGAATTAATTTTGTCACAAAATTAATTCAACTGATAAACAGACATGAATTATTTAATTCTTTCAAATTTCAACTAATCTAATAAATCTGACATAAGTCACCAATAATTGAAAAAGCACGTCGTATCGTTACAGAATTTTATGAGCTAGCAAAAAGGTCCAAATGGACCTATATAGTTCAAGCTCTCGAAAATTATGAAACCCAATATCCCAGATATACATTTCATAATTATCAACTCTAACGCTACTCCACTAAAAGCTTGAAGCTGCACTCTCAAACTCTATAGAATTCCAAAGCCCGTATAGCTAAGTCTCCATGACATATTATAGTGTACCGTATCCCTGTAAGATTATCCATAATCGGCTTAAGGACAAGTTCTATCTTACCTTTCTGAATATTTTTATCTTATGTTCCATTATATCACCATCAGAAAACTTACCATCTAAAGATGGTATACCGTTCGGTTATACCTATGTATCCAAATGGTTGAGTACTCTAGTTTTTCAATTACAGGATAACGTATGTAAGAGGATATCACTACTTCTAAAGAAAAGCTATGGATTCTATATCTATGAATAATAGGTCTACGCTATCAAGAGTCATGCCTCCAATGTATTGGTATGCATACCACTATTAAAATGTGGGTGTCACCTTTTGGTACATCAAAAGACACCAGTCAAGACAACGGGCCCACTATTCATCTCAGGATTAAGATACAATACAAATGATTGTCTAAAGTGAATCGATTTGCCAAGACAGAATTATTAATCTAAATCAATTCACTTTATGTCCCGATCCAACACATCGTCACCTATGACAATGTGCCAATGTTTCTATTCACTAAGTCCACCTCTGATGGTCAAGGCAAACCATCTCCCAATAGGGACATAGACAACATAACAATCTTTACATAAATAAAGCACCCAACTTTATTCCCTCAATTGCAGATTTTATGATTTAGACCGTCACCTTAAGAATCGTGTCTTCCGCATAATCTGTCTATCATATGCCCAATTCTTAAAGGTTTAGACTAACAATCTCAGACTATTGTTTGCTTATCATATATTCAGCAAATATGAACATAAAGAGGACAAGATTTGGTATATAATAAATAAATTCTTTATTGATAAAAATATCTCTAAAAACTTATTACATTTTTCCTCCTTAGGGCATACATGTCTAACATTGAACAGAGGTCCATCAAAGGCAATTCAAAAGACACCATATGAGATGTGGACCGGGAAGTCCCCTAGTTTGTCTTTTCTTAAGATTTAGGGATGTGAGGCTTATGTGAAGCATCAAATTTCAGATAAATTGGCACCCAAATCAGACAAATGCCTTTTTGTGGGATATCCTAAAGAAACTAAAGGATATTACTTCTATAATGCTTATGAGAACAAAGTGTTTGTTGCTCAAAATGGTGTCTTTTTAGAAAGAGAATTCATTTCTAAAGGAACCAGTGGGAGTGAAGTTCAACTTGACGAAATTCAAGAACCACAAAATAGCATTAAACCACCTGTGGAATCTTAACTTGATCAACAAGTAGTTGTTGAGCCTACACAAGTAGCACAAGGCCCAAGGAGGTCTGGTAGGACACATTAGAGCCCTAAGAGATATGGATTTCTCTTAACTGATAATAATGATGTGATGATTGTGGATCAAAATGAGCCCGATATGGATTTCTCTTAACTGATAATAATGATGTGATGATTGTGGATCAAAATGAGCCCGCATCCTACCAAGAGGCCACTAATAGCCCTGAGTGTGATAAATGGCTAGAAGCCATGAAGTCAAAGATGCAATCCTTGTATCATAATCAAGTATGGACATTGATTGATCCGCCTAATGGTTTAAAGACTATTGGGTGCAAATGGGTTTTCAAAAAGAAAACAGACATGGATGGCAATGTGCATACCTATAAGGCAAGACTGGTTGCAAAAGGTTTCAAGCAAACATATGATATAGACTATGATGAAACTTTTTCACTAGTTGCTATGCTTAAATCCATTCAGATTCTCCTCACCATAGCTGCATACTATAATTATGAGATTTGATAAATGGATGTCAAAACAGTGTTTCTTAATGGAAACCTACTTGAGGATGTGTACATGACACAACCCGAGGGTTTTGTTAGTCCTAAGAATTCTAGAAAGGTTTACAAGCTTCAAAGATCCATTTATGGATTGAAGCAAGCATCTCAGAGTTGGAATCTTCGTTTTGATGAAGCAATTAAAGAGTTTGGTTTCATTAAAATTGAAGATGAGCCTTGTGTCTACAAGAAGGTTAGTGGGAGCGCAATAGTCTTTCTAGTGCTATATGTTGATGACATATTACTCATTGGAAATGATATCCCTACTCTACAAAATGTTAAATCATGGTTAGGGAATTGTTTCTCAATAAAAGACTTAGGTGAAGCTGCCTATATTCTAGGCATCAAGATCTATAGGGATAGATCTCATAGGCTTATTGGCCTAAGTCAGAGTACATACATTGACAAGGTATTGAATAGGTTTAATATGCAAGATTCTAAGAGGGGATTCTTGCCCATGTCACATGGAATTATTCTAAGCAAGACTAAGTGTCCAATGACACAGGATGAGCGAGACCACATGAATAAGATTCCATATGCTTCTACAATTGGATCTATCATAAATGCAATGTTATGTACTGGGACTTGATGTCTCATATGCCTTAAGCATAACCAGCATATACCAATCAGATCCAGGTGAAAGTCATTGGACAACAGTCAAGAATATCCTTAAATATTTGAGAAGAACTAAGGATGCATTCTTACTGTCTGGAGGAAAGGAAGATGAGCTTGTTGTAAGTGGTTACACAGATGCTAGTTTCCAATCCGACAAGGATGACTTTCGATCGTAGTCAGATTATGTGTTTTGTTTGAATGGAGGTGCAGTGAGTTGGAGAAGTTCAAAGCAAGACACCTTTGCTGATTCTACAACAAAAGTTGAGTATATAGCCGCCTCAAAAGCATCTAAGGAAGCAGTTTGGATCAAAAAGTTTATTACTGGATTGGGTGTTGTTCCTAGTATATCAGATCCAGTAGACTTGTATTGTGATAATAATGGGGCCATAGCATATGCTAAGGAACCTAGATCACATCAGCGATCCAAACACTTACTCAGACGTTATCATCTCATTCGAGAAATCATTGAGAGAGGAGACGTGAAGATATGCAAAGTACCTACAAATGACAATGTTGCAGATCCACTCACTAAGCCTCTTCCATAGCCTAAGCATGAGAGTCATACTAGGTCAATGGGTATTAGATACAATATTGATTGGGCCTAGTACAAGTGGGAGATTGTTAGTGATGTGTCCTAGGCCAATTATGTAATGACCATATATTGACTTCATTACATTTGAATTTTATTAATAAAAAGGCATTTCATTATTGTTTTTTATTCTAATTCCATGAATAGTTAATTCTGCCTAAGGTCATCAAGTATGTTACTTGATAGTAAAACTCTTAGGTGAAAATTGAATTATATTATAAATTATCCCTAGTCGGTCATTATTATTAGGATAATAATGAATGAAGACTAGTATGAAGTTTGACTGATGATTATGTTTTACTAATCATGTGTATGAGATACTAAGTTAACTCATATATACATATTTGAGAAATGATGTATTGGATCGACCCTCTATGAGAATACTGCATAGATAATTGTCATAAGTGATTCTCATCACAATAGTATTATCCTAGTCCTCTGACCTGAAATCACCATGGTTTCCTACATGACAAGTTTTATATTTTGACTCAATCTAGTATTATCTTTAACAGGACGATGGAATGGATTATTATTGGATATAAAGTGAATCATGTGAGGAATGTGAGTGATTGAGAAGGAATGTGTCCCTCATTTATTATGAGAAAGATATCTATGGGCCCCTCAATAAGTTAGACTGAAGTAAGATGTATGGCCATACTAGAATAAATTGATAAGGGTTATCAATATTAGTCTACTCAAGATCGAGAAATAATATGATTGAATAGTAAAAAGATGGCATAAACCATGCCTTATGTTCAATCAAGGTATCTAGTGACAAAAGGACTTTAATACTTATTGTGGATTAGGTTATGTCGGATTATTGTCATTCGCATGACTTGAGTAATCATAATGTCTTGTTAGAGGCCGCTTATGATTTGTGGGCCAAAAACAGAATTTCATGTCCACTGCCAACGTTATGTCAACGTACAGGGTCGCACACTTAGAACAGACCAAAAATGAATTTTGGGTTTACTATGTCTAGGTTCAATGAACCTGATAATGTCTAGATTCAATGTACTAGATATGTTTAGGTTCATTGAATCTGATATTATCTAGATTCTCTGAATCATATTCGAATTACTGACATTATCTAGATTCTCTAAATCATATTCGAATTACAGATATTATCTAGATTCTTTGAATCATATTTGAATTACAGTTTACCCTAATTTAAATCTGACTCTATCTCGAAGTCAATAGATATATATATCTAGTTTTAGGGTTTCTAACTGAATTAAGAAGAGAAAGGCGTTCTCTCATTCAAAAAGGTGAAAAATATTAAAACCTTAAAATTAGAGAGAGACATTTAATACAAAGGAGAGGGTGCTAGCACACCAATTCGTTTTTAAGAGAGTATGTTCCTATGGATACCTGCAAAGGTCGTTGCTCTAAGTAACAACATCTGAATCCAATCTTGAATACAAAAAGCTCAAGTTAGGGTGTCACCGAAG
Organism: Artocarpus hirsutus; assembly: GCA_946598075.1. NCBI lineage: Eukaryota > Viridiplantae > Streptophyta > Magnoliopsida > Rosales > Moraceae > Artocarpus > Artocarpus hirsutus. The sequence continues at coordinate 19,252 of CAMOHE010049392.1, forward strand.
TGAACCCACTCTCTTCCTTCTAGAAATCTTACCCCTTTTGTCATCCTAGTAAGATTCAATGACTTTCTTATCAATCTAATCAAAATGCATGGATCTTGCGAGGGTTTTGTAGGAATTAATTTTAATTTTTCGCTGCTTATTTGAATCACAAAATCCAACAAATCCCAACAGAACTTACATTGGATGAACAAGGGTTTCTTTCCTCCTTGAATATACTTACAATGGGTGAGTAGCACTTTGAATCTATTTATCCTTTGCTGCTAGAATAGGAGTACTTGGACTTGGCACATTTCGAGACGATGAACTCGATTCCAACGAGTTTTGAACTCTAAAGAATCATAAGGCAAAGGTATAAAGTGTATCCAAAGACTTGATTTTGAAATAAGCCATAGGAGTTGGAGTGTTGATGGTAGAGACATTTTCTTTAGAGAAACTATAGAGAACACTCAAGCTTTCTCAATACTGTGGTTAGGAAACAACTCTATCTTGTTAAAAATTAATTCCATAATCAAATTAGAAGGAAATTAAGATAAACATGCATTAGATACATTTTTAACAACTAATTTGGAGGTATATGATCTAATGGATTTAGGAAGAGGTGGCACATCAACAACAAGCTCGGGACAAAGAGCATGAACAATAGATGTATGGTTTAACACATTAGGAATTGGGGAAGGAATAATATAAGCTTAGAGAAGTTTTTTTTTTTTTTTTTGGATTGGCAGGTTTTAAGAGCATAGCTTTCTCATAATGTCTAAAAACATAGTAATTCTCTTTTAAATACCTCACATCATAATCATGGATCCAAGGAAGTCCTAACAATATATGAGCAAAATTCATAAGAAGGACATGACATGAAACATATAGCTTAAAAGGACCAAATTGAAGAGGTACTAGACATCGTTCAGTGACTTTAAACGGTCTAAGGTGAGGCACAATTAAAAGATTCATTTGATCGAAAAAGTGGGTGGACATAATATTACTTTCACTACTCACATCCATAGCAAGTTTACAAACCTTATCTCCCTCTTTCCTCCCCTCCTTCCTTTCCCATCCTTCATCTCCTTTATTCCCTAACTGTTCTGAGCCTCTTCCTTTGACTTTAGACTCTCCCTTGCTCCTTTCCAACCCTTCATCACTGTTTTTTTCTTTAGCATCCTCTTGAGTGTGCCTCATGTTCTCCTTCATACTTTCTGTTTCCATTTTCCTTCCCTAGCTTTCACCATGGAAAGTAACCCCAGTTCCTCTCTTTTATGTGACAAGTTTTGAAGTGAGGATCCCATCATCTAGCTAGTTGATGCTACTTTGGTCCTCCAAAAACACTACCTTACTAATGGCAAACATAAACACTTGTTAGTTGTGGGGAAGATTCCTTCTGATAAAGTTTTTAGGCTTTTGGTGGTTCGACATATCCTCGCTCGTGCATAGAATCTCCCTAATTCTGTCTCTATAACTGTTGTAGGGCTGCCACCTAGGAATATCTTTCACATTCGTTTTGATCATGAGGGTGACAAAAGTAGACTACTTAACAACAAACTATGGTGCATTAATGGCACTTACATGATCATTAAAGACTGGCCTTGCCACTTAATTATGGATAAGGCTAGCTCTAAAACCATACTCTTTTGGGTTCAAAGTTGATAATATCAAAAGTTTTTGATTTTGGAAAATGCAAATACCATCGGTGAGCATATTCGCACTGTTGTTGATGTCGATTTCAATAGGTTGGGTTTCTCATTTTGGCTTAAATAGCTCTGGATCAAGGTGGAACCCTAGGTTGAGTCCCCATTATTTGTCAGTTTTATCTTAGACCATAAGGAGGGTAGCCTTGTGGGGGTCCAAATGAAATATAAGTGCCTAAGTGAATTCTATTTCAAATGCAGAAAGCTTAGTCATACTCGAAAACTTTGCAAATCTTTGGAAGCTATGTCAATAAAGTCACTCCATGATGAGGTTGCCCCTCTCTATGGCCCTTGGTTGAAGGCTGATTCTATAAGTCGAGATTGCTTTGCTTTGCCATACCTCAACGTTCCAAGAACAAAAGGCCCTGATTATTGCTAACCATCTTGATGTTATTTTTCTTGTAGAGATTAAGGTGAAGCCAGAAGTTTTGGAGTGATCCTTAAAGCCTTCCCCAAAGCAATCCTTAAGCCCTTCCCTGCTTCAAAATCTAACCTTAGGCCGATTCTCCTTTACCTCTGTGGCTGTAGAACTTTCCTCAAAAGACCGTTTAGATTTAAGGCCATATGGGCTAGGGACGAGCGAAACTCCTTTATGGTTGAGCATGCGTGGAACTCATACTCTCATCCTAATCCCGCCATAAGGATTTTTAGAAGAGTAGATGCGATTAGAGTTGCTTTACGAAGCTAGAACAAAACCCAATTTGGCAAGTTAAAAACCAATTTTGATAGTACTTTGGCTTAGGTGCTTAGACGGGAGCTTGTCGAGTTGGGAACCTAGGAGGAGATTCATTGGTATCAAAAATCCCACATCGATAGGGCTTTGCATGGGGAGTGCTACACCTGGTTCTCTCTCCTTACTTCCATTATTTGGTGCTATCATAATTTCAACGACGCCATCGAGTCCAATACTTCACCAGAAGGCATTAGGAGGTGCTTCATTGAAAATTTTATCTCCATTTATTCCAAGGACTTTACTTCTGTGAACATTAATTTGGAGCATATAATTCAACCATCTATCAACTCCTATTTAGCTGAGAATTTAGATTGCTCCCCATCTGTAGATGAAATTAAGAGAGTGTTGTTTGCTATGGGAAATATTAATTCTCCAGGGCCTGATATGATGTCAATCTTATTTAAGTCCTATTAGGAAATTGATTCCTCAGACCTTTTTTCAAACTGTTAGACAATTGTTCCAATACGAAAAGCTCCATCGAGGTTTCAGTGCTACTAATATTGTTCTCATCCTTAAAATGGACCACTTGTCCTGTGTGAATCACTTTCGTCCTATCCCTTTATGTAATGTTAAATACAAGGTAATTTCCAAGATCATTGCTAATAGGATTAATTTGATTTGATTTGATTTGCCTCACCTAAGGAGCGTTTGCTCTTGGCCGATCTGTTCATGATAATACCCTCATCCTCCAAGAAGCTTTGCATTCTATGAAACATACGTTGAAATTAAATATGAAATGCAACGAAAGGAACGGATCGGTGATAAGCAAAAAAAATTTTAAAAATTTTGTTTATCGGAAATGGCTATATAATTTTAATTAAAAATAGAAAGCTTGAAAATTTTATTTCAAGTATTTTGAAGACTTATCAGGATATCCTAGCTTTCCTTTTTGACACCACGATCTTCTAAGCCAATCCTCTACACCAATAGAATAACAAGTGGGCATCCAACTATAAGAATAAATTTAACTCATGCTTTTCTAGATCTACTATGTGCTCAACACATGAGATAGCAGACATTTTTTTTTTTCAGAGAAACAACTCTCAGTTTTTCTCTCTAGATACTCTATAAAATATTACGTACTTAAAAAATCTAAGATAACTATTATCTCTTTTCTTTTTATAATTGTGCAGTTAGTTATTTGAGGCTCTTTTGGAACGCCCTTCTCTTGATCAATTGCAGGAGCTCTTTAGCAAACAAGGTTAGTAAGTTCTAGTTAATTTATACATATAGTCTGTCAAAATTGTGTTTTGAAAAATACTTTGGAATAAAAAATTTGTAATTTCCACTACGTTCTATTTTTCCAACAATTGACATCAGAGTCATGGTTTTTATATAAATTTATGAGTTTGTGATCATGCTATATGTATAAATTATATGATCTTGATCTCTTATATGCTTAAATTTAATTTTTTAGAGAGTTGACACTTTAGGGTTTCTATATATTTATGTTGTCATGGAATTATATGGTGAATGTTTATTAATTAATTATGGTTGATTAAATTATTATTTAATTATTAATTAATTAATTAATTGTGCATGTTATGGTTCCTTAGAAGTTAGAATGTGTATCTAAGTTTTTAATGTAATTAGATGATGGTCTATCATTACTGTCTAGGAATTATTACTTAATTTTAAATTTGTAAGAATTTTGTAATTCAATAATTATTCAGAGACAAGACGGATCTAGAAGATGGATGATAGCATTCCAAGGTATTTTTTGAGTCTTTAATTTTATGTTTTTGAATTTTTAAAAATAAGATTGAAAAACTATATAAAAAGTGTATTTTTTGAAAAACGTGAATTCAACTTGATCGGTAGGTCAAACTTTCAGGTTCAGCAAGCCCTTGGTTGTAGACCGGCAAGCCAGACCCCAAGTTCAGTAGGCCATCTATAGGGTAAAATTCTAACAGCTCTAGTGGCAGGCCAAATTTTCAAGTTTGGTAAATCAAAGGGTCATGACCAGTAGGCCGATTACATAGACTGGCATGCCGGCAAAGAGCTGTGAATTTTTAGAAAAGGTATTTTTTTAGTGCAGTTTTGATTTTATTTTTGAGAGAATTTTGAGAAACATTAAATTTAGATGTAACCGAAAATATGGAGTATTCGATCTATGCAGGATTGAAGACTTGATGATGAATAATACATGAAGAAGGATACAATTTAAAGATTCAAGAATGAAGAATTGATAATATGTTTTGATTGATCTCTTGTAATCTTTATTTTCTTATCTCTAGGGTGGAACCATAATATTACGGCTATTTATTATTATTTTGCTTGTAGCTTTGCATATTACTTTGCTTGTCTACACTATAATATGATTTGTTATGTATGTTGATAACATATCATATAGAATAGGGGGTGCCACTCATTTAAAATTATTCATGCATGTTTTTAAAATAAAACCTTGATTTCAAAAGATTGAGTAGGAGAAGGTTTTCGAATAAAGGATCTACGGCCTCCATCGTTGGTTCATAAATAGCACATGGTGATTTTGACCCCTAGGAAGGGACATCATCATGTATCAGGTTGGATCTCTGAGAGGATAAGATATTTTAGCTGATTTATCATTGCACACCCCCAGGTGGTAATTGTAAATCATTGAAAAAATATTGAAACTATAGTTATACACTCATATTGCTTTTATTATTAACCTCCTCTAGGAGCTTTATTAATAAAATTAACGACCAAAGAAACAATTATTAATATATATTGGATCATACGGGTCCTAGATAGCATATATTATTTAAAAGGAGATTCGTGTTCCTAATTGAATTTGGCAAGTCTCCCCTAGGCAGCTTGTTGAATTCTGAGTTGAAAATTATCGTTGTAAGGTTATGATATTTTTAAGGTTTTAACACATAAACACAGTGTATGTTTTACATGATTGTGTTATCTTACTAAATTATTATGGTATGTTTGCTTATGTTGGGTATATGACTTTTATTGTAGATTAAAAATGTCTAAAAATGCTTTATCATCAATACTTGATAAAAACCAATCAATCGATGAGAATTTTAATGATTAGAAATGAAACCTGAATATTGTTTTGTCCTTTGAGAAACTAAAATTTGTGCTAACAACACCATATCCTCCCAAGTCTATGAGAGATTCCACTAATGAGCAAATCCAAACGTATGATCACTGGAAAGATGCTAATGATCAAGCTTGCTGTTATGTCATGGCCAGCATGAATAACGTGCTATAGGCTCAACATGAAGATAATGAGACTGCAAAGCAGATCTTAGATAATCTTGAAGACATGTTTGAAGGCTATGGCTTGAGAAAATAGCAGAGGCACTTCGAAAACTTCTAAACTGCAAACAAAGGCTAGGGACTCCTATGAAGAAGCATATGATGTTGGTCATGGGTTACCTCGCTGAGGCTCAAACCAATGGAGTTGACATTGTGCTGACACATAGATGACTATGGCCTTTGAGACTCTATCTAAGGAGTTTATCCCATTTATAGTTTCATTTAATTTAAGCAATAGATAGGATATGACCTTGATTGAGTTGATGAAGCAATTACAGGAGTTCAAAAATCTAATCAGGAAAACTCCTGTTGGTGGTAAGGCCAACCTAGCAGCAACCTCTAGTTCTAATCCTAACTCTGGGAATGGAAAGAAGTAACGGGCTAAGAATGGGAAGTCTTCTATTCTTGCAAACGGCAAGAATAAGAAGAAGAAAAGAAAGAACCTGAAGAAGCTCAAGTGCTTTTTCTATGAGAAGGTCAAGCACATCAAGAAGAATTGCAAGGACTTCTGTTCTCGAGGAGGTAGGTGTAATCTTCTGGTTATTGAAACTTGTTTAGTCGAGGAATCTAGTGACACTTGGGTCATAGATTTTGGAGCAACCAATCATGTTTGTGTTTCTCTGCAAGTTCAAAGAAACGAGAAATTTGCTACATAAAGACTTCATGCTTCGGGTGAGCAATAGATCCTTAGTGTTGGCTAAAGTAGTGGGAGAGTTTCATCTTTACTTTAATAATTATAGGAGTTTAATTTTGCGAGATTATTTTTATGTTCCTAAACTTAAGAGGAATTTAATTTCTTTAACTTGTTTATTTAAAGATTCTTATGTAGTTTCTTTTAATAAAAAAGTGGTGATTCGTAAAAAAAAATCTTTTATTTGTAATGAATGGATGCAAAATAATCTATATTTTATCAAACCTAAGATAGACTTACTGTTGAACACTGATATTAATGATAATAACTCTAAAAGACTCAAAACTTCTCACTCTAATAAGACTTATCTTAGGCATTTGTGACTAGGTTATATTAACCTGAATAGGATTCAAAGGTTGGTAATGGATGGACCTTTATGTCACTTAAAAGTGGAATTTACACCACAATGTGAATCTTGTATGGAGGGTAAAATGACCAAAAGATCATTTAGGTCTAAGGGCATTGGGGCCAAAGGGCTTCTAGAACTTGTGCATAGCAATGTTTGCGGACCTATGAACATCGGGCACGAGGAGGGTATCAGTACTTCATCACTTTTATTGATGATTACTCAAAGTATGGGTATGTGTACCTAATGCACCACAAAAGGAAAACTTATGACAAGTCTAGGGGTTTCAGGCTAAAGTGGAGAAGCAATTAGGTATACCTATAAAGGCACTTTGATTCGATCGAGGTAGTGAATACCTTTCTGATGAGTTTTTGGGACACTTATTAGAGAATGGGATTCTATCCCATTTGATTCCATCGGGCACTCCGTAGTACAATGGCATAACTAACAGAAGAAATAGGACTTTGTTAGACATGGTTAGGTCTATGATGAGTTATTCATCACTGCCTTTGTTCTTTTGGGGATATGCACTACAAACCGCATGTTATCTTTTGAACAACGTGCCTTTAAAATTGGTTCCTAAAACTCCTCATGAGTTGTGGATGGGGAAAAGGACATCCTTAAACCATATTTACATATGGGGATGTCCTACTCATGTCCTGTTTAAGAAAGCGACTAAATTGGAAGCACGTTCAGAAATATGTGTGATTGTAGGGTATCCAAAAGGGACTAAAGAGGTTTATTTTTATAACCCAAAAGAAAAGAAAGTCATGGTTTCAACTAATGCAACATTCCGTGAGGAAAGTTACATAGATGACTTCTACTCCTCTTTTTCTTTTATAGATCCACTTATACCCTATGAGTTTTACCCTTTGGGAAGATCCACATGTTTCTAGACCCGATTAATCTCCATAAACTCCATCTTTATGTTCATGGCCTCTGTCTAGAGTTTTAAATCAACATCCTCCATAGCCTTTTCATAAGTGTAAGGATCCCTATCATATTCATCCAGTTCAGCCAAGCAGGCCTCACCATTTAACATATACCTCTCAAGTTGATGCCCAATCCTCTTATTACGTCGAAGTCCCTTAGGTTGTTGCTCAGTTGGTTTTTCTACATTGATTGGAATGGTTTCAGTCAGAACCCCCAGAGTGGCTAAATCACTCGCCAACTCCTTAAGCAGCACTTTGCTTTGAGGCTCAAAAGCTTATAGAACACTTAGAGATTTATACAATGATGACTCCAAGTATTCTTCTTGCTTATTAAGATCATAAATGAGGCTATCTATAGGCAAACACTTGAAACTAGCTGTTTATGACCATTTGAGGCTCATTTCTAATGGCTAAAAATATAGCCATTGGAATTCACGATCAACCCTGTTGCAAGACAACTAGCCCATCTTGGGTTGGCTGCCATACACATGGCGTGGTCGACCATGCCTCTGCAGTTAGTCCAAGGTGCTAATTTTGGTTTTAAAAAGACTTTAGTTTAAAACAATTTTAAAACCATTTCTAATTCAATTCTACGTCTTGAATACAAATGGAATTATGTAGAAACAATTTAGAACATAATTTCAAGACTTCAAATATTTTTAGCTTAATTTTGAAACTATTAATATAAAATATTAAAACCTTTGAAATCAAGTTTAAAATAAAGAATAGAATCAAAACTTGAGCCCATTAAACTGGATAAAACTTTTCGTACATTCTCTAATATCATACAAGCTTAGAAATAAAATTAAATACATTCTTCATGCTTGTTGATGCTCTTTCTTCAATCTTCAATCTCTCGATAATGTGATCCATCCCGTGTTCTGTTGCTTCCAAGTCTTGATAGATTTCTTCCAATTATCTTGAGTTGCTATGAATAAATTCTTCACAAAAAAACATACTCAAGATAAATGATAATACTTTAGTGATTAATTGTTTATTGTCATCAAAACAAAATATATATATATATATATATATATTTCATTTGAAACCTTGGAACCAACAATCTCCCCCTTTTTGAAGATAACAAACAATTGATTGCTTATGATAAATAATGATAGAAATTTTAATTGAAATAAGTGTAGCGCTCAAAAATTTCTTACCATATACTTTACCTTAAGTTTCCCTTGTCAAGTATAATTTAATCATTAAAATAGCAAAGATTTCCCTCTTATTAAGATGCTCAAAACATAATCAATTCAACTGTGAGCCAAAATATTAAAGCAATCAATCTCACATTCGCTCCCTCTTTTGGCATTAGCAAAACAAGTAAATAAACTATATCAAAGTAAAATGGTGTATAATCACATATTACATCTCCCACTTTGTTCAAAAAAATTTCAAAACAATAAAAGTGAGAAAAATTTCATTTTTCTCAAATACAAATTTTCTTAAAACATATCATCTCTACACAATTGCATTTAGCCCATCCTTGTTTTTTTTTTATTCCTCATCATGTTTTGTAGAATTGTGATGCCTTTGAAGTCGTGTGAAGGGTTCCTCTTCATATGCTTTGATCCTTTTCTATCTAAAGCCTTTTTCATCCTCATTACAAAACAATTTAATTTTGATTTTTGGTACCTACATAGCTTTGGGTGTATTTTCGTTAGTCTTTGAGCCTTTAGGAATCCATCTTTGTTTTATTCCAAAATATAACTTTTCTTGATATAGCAATAAGATGCAATATGTCCATCATGATTGCAATAGGTACATACATATATTGTGTTTTGAAAACAAGTTTATGTATAACAAAATAATTTTGGCAATATTTTTGTTCAATTTGTAGTTTATATCCTAAACCAACTTTGTTAAAAACACAACGTTGTTCACTAACCATCAAATCAAAAGTTTTCTTTCCTTTAGTGAATTTCAAAACATTTTTGTCAAATCATCAATTTTTTTAAAGAATCTCTTTCAATTATTGGAGCATCACTATTAGATTTTTCATTTTTCAAAACTTCTTAAAGAATAGAAATTTTCTTTTTAAGTTCAGAATTTCTAAGAGCAAGTTTTTCATAATCATCATGCAATTCATCGAATGCTCTAGATAATTTTTCAACATCAATGTCATCATTATCATCATCGAAAGAGTTAGAAGTACTTACCTCATCATCGTCATTGTCGTCTATGAGCAAGTATCACATGTTGGTGATTTCTCTTGGCTCCTCCTTGTCGGAATCTTCTTCTTTGTGAGTGAGAGCTTTCAAGGAAATATCAAACTTCTTTTTCTTATCTTCTTCTTTATTTTGCCTTCTTGAAATTTCTTAGGTCATGAAGGATCCAACCAACTCTTCTAATGGTAGAGTTGTTAAATCTTTTGCTTCTTCCAAAGTCATCTTCCTGATGTGCCATGAAGGAGGTAAGGATTAGACAAGCTGTCTAACCAACTCGCATGTTTTGAAAGTCCTACCAAGCGAATTGAGACTATTAACAATATCCATAAATCTAGTATACATTTCGGCAATAGTCTCATGTTCTTTCATTTTAAATATTTCATAGTCATAAAAAAGATAATTTATTTTAGTCTCTTTAACTTGATCCATTCCTTTATGAATTACTTCTAAATTGCGGCAAATATCTTGTGTGGATGTGCATGATGTGATTATATTAAACTCATTTCTATCTAAAGCACAATACAAAATATTTACAACTTTGGCGTTTAACGACAATTACTTTTTATCATCAATAATATATTCAGTAGGATCTTTTGGAACTAAAACATTGTCCACTTCTTTTCCAGGTTTATATGTACCATTTTCAACAATATCCCTAAGATTATAATCAACGGACTACAAATAAGTTGTCATTCTAGTTTTTCAATAATTATAATCATCACCGCTGAAGAAAGGAGGTCTAATTGTAAAATGACCTTCCATGTTTTGAAAATTTTGAGTGGCCATGCTCATGATTGTGAAATCCTTTTCAAAAATAGATATGAGTTTCTAGTTCTAATACCAATTGTTAACCCAAGAATAGCTACCTAAGAGGGGGGAATTGGGTTTTAAAAACTTTTTCATTATTATTGAAATTTTCTAAATTAATCGTACAAATAAGTAAGACACACAAATAGCAATTGTGATGAACTTCAACAAAATATAAATGCGTTAAAGTAAAGAGCTAAAGATAGAGAAACACAAACATTATTTCTAGTAGTTCAGTAATATGCTATGTCCACTGTCATCGTGCAAAACTTCAACTCAGCCTCTTCCACTATCATGACCGTCTTTTTAGCACAATCATGCCTTGTGTAGTCCGATGAATTTCTATACCTGAAGTTTACCACAACCTCTTACAACCATCAATTTTCTATGAAGATTGACAAATCAAAACAATCCGTCAATTATATACGGAGATTGGTTACTAAAAACAACCTCGAACTTGCTAAGGCTTGAAAACCTATTTCACTTTATTTACACTTTTAAGCATTCACTTGCAACTCCTAGAAGTGGATAGAATACAATTTGGAACAACTTAGGCGATAATAAAGCACACAAGAAGAATATTTAAAAAGTTTGGCTCAAATATTAATCAAAGGCTTATAAAACACTTAGAAATTTATAAAATGATGATTCTAGGTGTTCTTCTTGCTTAGTAAGATCATAAATGAGGCTATTTATAGCAAATACTTGAAACTAGCCGTTTATGACCGTTTGAAACACATTTCTAATGGCTAGAAATATAGCTATTGGACATAACAGTCGACCCCAATACACTGGTGTAGTCGAGCTTGCTGCAAGAGAACCAACCCATCTTGGGCTGGTGCAATCAACCGCCATACACATGGCATGGTCGACCATGCCTCTGCAATTAGTCTAGGGAGTCAATATTGGTTTTACAAACACTTTAAGTTCAAAACAATTTTAAAACATTTTAAAACTATTTCTAAATCAATTTTGTCTGGAAAACAAATGGAATCATGTAGAAACAATTTAGAACATAATTTCAAGACTTCAAATTTTTTTTAACTTAATTTTGAAACTATGAATATAAAAAATTAAAACCTTTGAAATCAAGTTTAACATAAAGAATAGAATCAAAACTTGAGCCCATTAAACTTGATAAAATTTCTCATGCATGCTCTAACGTCATACAAGCATAGAAATAAAATTAAATATATTCTTCATGCTTATTGATACTCTTTCTTCAATCTTCAATCTTCAATCTCTCTGTAATATGATCCATCTTCACATTCTATTGCTTCCAAGTCTCGATAGATTTTTTCCAATTATCTTGAATTGCTAAGAATCAATCTTCACAAAATAGCACTACATACTTAAGATAAATGATTAGTACTTTAGCAATTAATTGTTTGTTATCATCAAAACAAAAATAAATATTTCATTTGAAACTTTGGAGCCGACACTCTTACATGGCGACGGATGTTGCGAAATGGTCAACGTTATAAATTTCAACCACGGGCTCAACAATGGGCATCAAATTGTAGAGGGTGAATTCTACAATAGAATTTGTAATGAGGACCAATGACCAACTTTGGGCATTGACTATTCCTTCGAGTCATCAAAAAGTAGGAATATGAGAACGTAAAGTGTAGAAATTTAAATAAAAGATAGAGACACGAAGATTTGTAGTGTTCACTTTTATGTGGACAACATTTATTGTAGGGTCTTGGGGTTTCACTATAATAAAGAAAAAGTACAATTACAATGGAAATCAGGAATGGGAAAGAAAGAAAAAGGGAATTGCAAAGAAAAATGCAGAAAATAGGGAGAGGAAGACAAGACTTAGATGTCTCAAATTTGCAAACTCATATTTATAGGAAGTGATTTGACCTTTCATTTAGTATCCCAATTCGCAATTGATCTAGCTATGCAACTAGAATCACAGTTGTCACATTTGGTTCTGGTTGACTTTTACTTTTTCTTGTTTCTTTATCTAATTTAGGCAACTTTCCCTGTAGACGTGATTCAACCGATTCATTAGTTTCCTAATATTGTAGATTTGTTCTTGTAACATGCCAAACGCCTTCCTTTACTAATTTGCTTAAGGTGGTCCCCATAGGGCCACTATTGACTAAAACCTCCAGTCGATCCTATGTTGATAGGCTATCCTTTGGCTGATTCTGGCAGAAGTGTTAATATGTATCGCTTTGTTATGACTGACCCGTTCTATTGACCAGAGTTAATTTGAGTTAACACGAGTATTAATTTGAGTTAACACGACTACTATAAGAGAAGAGGTATAAAATCTAACCTCAACAAGTTCAAAATTGAGAAATTTATTTCCTATTTCAATCCCTTCTTGAACTTTCCATTTCTACCGTTCATATTTTTCGTTCTTTCTTTTTTTAACACCAAAATTAAATGCAAAATTATCACTAGACTATACCTACAACTAAATGCCAATTACATTTTACAATTCCTAATTCTTATTTTTATTTTTTTGCAAGATTTCTTTTTTTCATTTATTTGCAAAAAGTGCATTGTTGGTGCACTTTATCTATTTATTTAGTGTTCTCAACTAAAAGGGGATAAAAGTGTACCTAATGAACTTCTCACCAACCCACCCCTGCGAATAAAAATAATCTTATCTCCGTCTCATAAACCCGCATATATTAACAAGATATAAAGCGGGTTCCCTGTCAAGATTCCAAATTATATTATTCAAAAATAAATAAAGGAAGCTTTATTCTTACTTTAAAAATAGGACATAGTTAAACAGGACAGGGTAGGTAAATGAGAAATAGGACCCACCCCAACCCCTAACACGCAACAGGTTAAACCATTTAATGGAATTGTAACCCTAATTCATTTGAACCAAGTCCATTTACGACAAGTCCCCGTGGGGGCTAAAATGGGTTCACCAGTGAAAAAGTCATCCCGACCCGGGTCGCACAAATACATTTTCTTTACACTTCAAGCGCATCAATTAGTTGATACCGTATCCTTTTTTCTTCTTTTCTTACCAGGCGGAACCGCATGGCCCAAACACATGATACTTGAAGTCTCGGGCTTGTAGTAAAAATACAACAAAAGATTATCATTGATATTAAATGCATCGTCCTAAAAGTAACGCGAAAAACCTCTAATCATTTCTCAATAAAAAGCCGCAGCCAATTCCAAGCAGAAAGCCAGTGGCATATACAAAAGCATTACAGTTTTGAAATGAAGTCACCACAAGAAATAAAAATAAGAATAAAAAATCTAGGGTTCAAATTTTGGCAAACAAAAGCTCAGAAACTTTCCTAGAAAAAGCAACAGAAAAACTAGGTTAAGTTTTGTATAGAAGAAATCTAGTCCTCGTCCATTCCCGCAGGCTGATCTCTTCTCGGTCCACCTGCTGGTTTCGCCATGATAATCTGCAAGATAATTAATTCCCGCCATCACACTTTCATATGAAAGGAAACCCACATCAGCGCTAGATTCTATATGTTTTTATAACTAGATTAATTGTTGACCTAATAGGCATTGATTAATATCAACGGAATTTTGTGTTTTTACTTGGGATAGTCAACAAGACCAATATTATCAGAAAGACGATGCCAGGGACTATTCAACAAGCTGGCATTTTTAGGGGGGAAAAAAGAGTTTGGGATCCCAAAGTTCTCTCTTAAATTGTAAATAAATGAGTCGATAATTTCTAGTTGGAGATGAAAGTTATAACTTGAAATCTTTATCAATATTAACAAGAGACTAAATTTCGTATTAGAGCTTCATCTGACATTGATCATAAATAAATCTCCCCCTTTCCCTTCCTCCTCTTTTCTTCTTTATTTTTTATTTTCTATTTTTTTAAAACTGATCTTCCCCTTTTTCCATCATACTGATTCCTGATTTCAGACGAGAATTTGGAAGCCTGGTTAGGAAACCTCGTGAATGCAGCAAGAAAATTGTCCCTTTACAAATTCAAAGCTTAGCCATTTAAAACATTTCCAATTTTCCTGCAACGAATTTGATTTGGGGAAAACAAGCTTATTGTTGCATAGATCTAGAATCTCACCATACTTAATTTCTTTTTCCTTTTTTCACTCTTTTAATAAAAAAGCAGGGACTTCTTTTTAATTGTAAACTTTAAGTGCTTCTTAATACGCATTACGTGTCTTTTTCAACTAAAAATGATCATCTACTAGCATCACTCACCCTCCCTATATGTAAACAATTCTTCGACCATAAAAAAGTACCTAGTTTCTGCTTAAGGGGAAAAGAGAAAGAAAGAAAGAAAAGAAGATTAACATCTAGTTGTTTATGACATTACATTATGGATATCTTGTCTTTTATATAACTTTTATGATTCTTTTTAGCATGTTTTTAAAGAATTATATGCCTCCATCCGCCTTAAGGCTTATGCCTCACCCTAATACAAGAAAAATGCCTCGGCTCCCGAATAAAATTTTTGCACACTAAATATGGGCTACCATACCTAAGCTCCCAACCACCATCTCTCATTTTTGAGATCTAGGAGGACTAGATCCTTGGATCAAATCAAATCATAAATGACACATGGGAAAAAAAAAATTGTAAACCAGGTGCAGAAAGGAACTTAAAGATCAGATGTCATCCAAAACTTGTTTCAAAACCAGTCACGTGCTATGAATTATGACTAGCTAATTACCTGGTCTACACGTAGCACAGTGCAGGCTGCATCTGCAGCATACTTGAGAGCAAAGAACCTGCAACAGAAACCCCAAAAGAAAAACTGAATGAACCAAAATTCCACATAACAACACACAGGGCCATAAAGAACACGAGATTTTGAGCTTTGAGTCTAACCAAAGTGAGGGAATTCTTGACCACATTCTATCATCTATTCAGTGTTTGCATTGACAGTTTGTAAGGCATTCCTGCTTAATTTAATGCCTATAAACTTACCAAATCTTGACCCTCATTTGGCTTGATGATTCAAATCAAATTTGGGCAATTTAGATTGTGAGATCATTTCAAATAGGCGTTTGGTAAAGAAATTTAGTGCTCAATTCAAATTGTGATTTTATATTGAATTGAGTTTAAATTGAGAAATTCTGAATTCGCCACCCCCTCAAATTTAACCAATTTGAAACAATATTTAAATTTTGCATCATTTCTTCCTCTTTCCTATACTTTTATGAAAAAAATATCATAACCTTTTGTTTCATCTCCAATTGAGATGATTTTTTTTGTCATTACATTTGGAGCAAAGAGATCCATCTATATTGCCTCTTAAAATATGTCATGAACATTAATGCTCCGTTGGTAAGAAAAAAAGAAAATAGGAGGAAAGAGAAAACTGTGAAGGAAAGAAAAATATAGGGAAAGAAAATAATTTGATTTTCCTTTTACTTGTTTGGTATATGAAGATGGAAAGAACATGATTTTATCTTCTCTCATTTGATATTGCAAGAAAAACTAAAGAAATAGAAAAACTACTATTAATATAATTACCAATTTGCTCAAATATTATTTAACTATTTCCCTAATTTGGTGCCCAATTTTTTTGTTGGAATTTTGATGGAAAAAGACAAATTGATAACTTTACTTTCTTTGCATAGTTGTCAAACTTTTTCCTCATAAAATCCATCCATATTTGAAGAAATCAATTTTGATAGGACTCACATGCCATTTCTTCCACCTATTTTTCCTTTCCATTCTAATTTATTTTCTATCAAACACCCTATCATATCAATTTCCATCCAAAATCCTTCCAATGTTTTCTTTCCCTCATACCAATCAAAGCTTAAGCTTTTGTTAGGTTTGTTAGAAAGCCGATTAATTTTAAACAACTATTTACACTATCTATCCAAATACAAATTCAAATTTTATTCCCTATTTAAATTAAGCTTTGACTGCACATCCAAACGTCACTTCAAACCACATAATTCGAATCAAAAAGATGAAATCAACACAATTCAACCCCACAAACCAAATGGGGCCATATATTTCCTCTAATATTAATAAGTGACAATAGTTTCAACTCACTACACATCGAATGCCCATCAATAACATCTTCTTTTTTTTTCTTTTTTTTTCTTTTTTTTTGATAAAAAGGTATGAAAGAAAGACACCATCCAACTATCTCTTCGATACAATTGAGAAATTGACCCAAACTCAAAAAGAAAAAGAATTTGACACAAAGATGAAGCCTTTCGCCAATTCAAAATAAAAGGATTTTACACAAGTAATGATCCTCTTATAGGGCTGATTATCAGCCAGCCCATCTTATGCTTCAACAAGAATATTAAAATTTTGTCATAAACAAGAGAAAATTACATCACTCACGCCCAAAGCTGGGTTTATTGGAATTCAAGGGCTATAGTGGAAACCCAATCCAGGAAGAAGCGTTGAGTGATTGGAAAAACAATGTGATTTGGAAGAGACTAATTCAGTTGCATCGATGACAAAGCTTTAGGACCAACGGTTTTTCTATGGCGTTCTTTCAAAATAATTCGGATTTCATTTTAAAAAAATCAAGAAAATTATTTTATGAATTTTGGCATGACGGAGTCGTCAACAGATTGACAAACGAGACTTACATGTCTCATTCCAAAGAAGCTCAATTCGTGCAGGATTGAAGAATTTCACCCTAACAATTTGGACAAGTATTTTGTCATAATCAAGGGCAAATTACATCACTCACACCCTAAGTCGGGTTTATTGGAATTCAAGGGCCGAAGTGGAGCCCCATTCCAAGGAGCACAAAGTAGTTGGAAAAACAATGTGATTTGGAAAAGACTAATTCAGTTACATCGATTACAAAGCTCCAAGACCTAATAGTTTTTCGATGGCGTTCTTTCAAAATAGTTGGAATTTTCTTAAAGAAGACATCAAGAAGATTATTTTATGAATTTTGGCATGAGGGGGTCGTCAATAGATTGACAAACGAGACTTACATGTCTAAATCCAAAAAAGCTCAATTTATGTAGGATTAAAGAATTTCACTTTATCAATTTGGTAATTGGACTATAAAATAATCTCAAGTGTTGGCTGCATGATTCAAAGATGTGTTAAAAGATTACAAATCGGGAGGCAAGGAGGGTATCGTCTTTAAGCCTCTGATTGGTATGAGTAAAAAGTGGAGGAAAAAAAACATTGGAAGGATTTTGGGATGGATTTTGATATAATGGGATGTTTGGTAAAAAAGAAATTAGAATGACAAGGAAAAATGGGTGAAAGAAATAGCATGTGGGTCCCATCAAAATTGATCTCTCCAAATATGGATGGATTTTGTGAGAAAAAGGTTTGAAAACAATACAAAGAAAATGACGTTACCAATTTGTCCTTTTCCATCAAAATTCCAACAAAAAATTTGGACACCAAATTAGGGAAATAGCTAAATAATATTTGGGCAAAATAATAATTGTATTAATAGTAATTTATCCATTCCTTTGGTTTTTCTTGCAATACCAAACAAGAAAAGATAAAATCATTTTCTTTCCGCCTTCATATACCAAACAAGTAAAGGGAAAATCAAAATTTTTTCTTTCCCAACAATTTTCTTTCCTTCATAGTTTTCTCTTCCCTCCTATTTTCTTTCCTCCTTACCAAACAGAGCATAAGATCAACCTTGAAAAGGCATATTGTTGGGTGGAATGGAAGTTTCTAGATGTAGTGTTCGCTTAAAAAAAAGGTTTAGTGAGAGACAAAGAAAATGAATTCGGGAGTGCTTGTCTTTGGTGTCTTACTCTATTATGATTAATGGGAGACCCTAAAGCAAGTTCATAGGTTCTCAAGGACTTGGACAAAGGGATCCACTCGCCCCATACCTTTTCAAATCAATTGCAGACGCACTAGCTAGACTTGTGGGCAAGTCGATGAGGCAATCCCTTTTCAAGCCTATTCAAGTAGGCATTTCCAAAGTTCAAGTATCTCGATTATGGTTCGTTGATAACACTTTTGTTTTTTGAGACTTCAATTAAAGATGCTCTCCCATCATATGTCCATTTTGCATGTGTTTTGCCTTGTTTCCGGACTTGAAATTAATATGGAGAAGAGCACAAATTCAGCATTAATACAGAGGAAAATCGCCTAGCTGGCTTAGCAGATTTATTGGGCTGCACAATTGGAGAAGGTCCAACCAAGCACTTGGGATTGCCGCTTGGAAATCCCTTGCTTGCTTCCTTTTGAAAGCGTTTGTTTCAAAGGGAGAGAAGCTAGCATTGATCCAATCAATTCTATCTTCTCTTCTAGTATACTTTATCTCCGTTTTCAATACACCAAGTATATAGTGGACGAGAGTGAAAAACTAATGGGCTTTTTTCGGAAGGACTACAATGAAAATGCTCAACATGTAGTGGTATGGGATAAGGTGTGTAGATCAAAATGTAATGAGGATTGGGGATAAGAAATATTATGAAAAGAAAATGAAGCCTTGTTATGTCAATGGCTTTCGGGATTTCCTTTTGAGGCTGATTCGTTATGGCAGAAGGTGTTGAAGGAAAATAAAAAATGCTCCCGAATGATTGGGAGTCTGGGGCTATTAGTAAAGTAACAAAGCGCTGCCCTTGGAAGGTTGTGCAATACTTTGCTGATGACTTCTTTCAATAGGCGGAGTGGAAAGTGGGTAGAGGGCACATAATAAGATTTTAAAAAACATTGGGTGTGTTGAAAACTCTTTTTCAAACAGATTTCCAGCGCTATACAGATTATCTCTAAGTCAAACTAGCCCATCATTAGCTTTTGGCTAATCCCACTTAAAGGCCGAGGGAGGAGTGTTTATGAGAGTTCAAGTTCAGAAAGAATTTATCGGATAGGGAGGCTATGGAGGCATAAGAGTCTATTGTCGACTCTGGAAGCATTTCATATAAGGGAGGGGATTAAGATACGAGATTTTGGAAAACTGATAATTCTGGATTCCTTTATGTTAAATCTTTCTTCAACTTTCTAATAGTCGATCATGTCGTCGCTGATTTTCAAATTCATAACCTTATTTGGAAAACCGAAATCCCTTCTAAAATTAAGGTGTTTTGTTGGTTATTACTGCTTGGTAAACTAAACACTCAACAATTTTATGCAAACAAGGAATCCTTTTCTTCTGGTGTTTTTTTTCCAAGTTGGTGTGTGTTATTCTTGGACTATGGTGTTAATCTTTAAAGAAGTTGCGCATAGTTTGGTCCCTTCCAAGGAGCTACAGAGATTTGGCAAGCTTCTCTCTTGGTTCAAACTCAGAGTGTAGGACCTAACAATCGGGAAGGTAGCAACGATAACTATACGGTGGTGCATTTGGTAGGAAAGAAACCAAAGAATTTTTGAGGGATGTCAGACTACTCAACGATTTGGTATAGAATTAAAATTAACATTGCTTATAGGATTCATTCTAATAAAAAATTTAGTGGTTTTCTTTTTTTATCTCATTTGAGACTGGTCCTCTAGGGTTTTTTTTTTTTTTTTTTTTTTTTTTTTTTTTTTTGAGGATACACTACCTCCTCTTTTGTATCTTTTCTTTTTTTGATTAATAAAATCTCTTTTTTGTTTCTTCTCAAAAAGAGCTAGGAAAATTTTCAAAATAAAACAAAAAACACAATATTAAATGGACAACGAGATTAGGCACCCATCAAAGAAGGGAAAACATGTTGGTTGACACAACCACCTTCAAACTCAAAATAAAATGGAAAATCTTTTAACCCTTTGAATGCAAAGATACTAATCATTCAATATGTGAGGCTATAAAAACAACGAGATGGCTTACTTGGTAACATGAAGATCCCAAATATTCATAGTCGAGACATCTTTGCAAACACCTTCCTCCAAGTCAATGCCAACTTTAGCATTTCCAGATGTGTGCTCAGCATATAAAGATGAAATGATTTCCATAGCATTAAGCCCAGCATTCTCAGCTAAGGTTTTAGGTACCATCTCAAAACTCTCGGCAAATTTTGCAACGGCGTACTGATCCAGCCTGCAAAGGCAACAATAATTGCTAGTTTCTCCAATACTGCCACACATAACGCATGAAAGAAAAAAATAATAATTGCAAGTTTTTGTCTAAGATTCTAAAATCTTTCTTACGCAACAGAACACGTAGGAAATCTAGCAAACTACCAATATGGTCTCAAGTGCGAACAGAGAATGAACAAACAAATTACCCTGTTTCTTTAAATGAGAACTCCTTCACTCTCCGAGCTAACTCGATTTCTGTAGCAGCAGCACCAGGAACTATACGGCTGTCCCTGCACATGGCCTGACAACCAGAGAGATGCAGATGTCAAGTAAAAAGCTTCTAGCCCAAAATACTTATGCAACAAATGCTACAAGAAAACCATGTCTAGATCTTACGAATGTAGACAGTATAAGAAAACAAAAGACACATAAGTTTGGCATTAAAAAAATAATAACAGCACATTCACAAATTACCTTGTAAGTGTTTACTCCATCATCAACTGCTCTTTCAAGGTCGTCTAATATGCTATCTGTGCTTCCTCGCAATACCACCGTAGCCACAGAGTTTCCACCTTCTTCATTCTTGACAACAGTTACCTAAATAAATTCACATTATGGATCTTTGTTAAGAAAAGAGAGGAGTGAAAAAATAAACCAGTGCATAATGTTGTTGCCAATGCAATATATTTATCTTATCAAAGAAAAAAATTACATCACACTAAACATACCCGAACACCACCTATTTCTTCAACAGAAATGGAATCAACATATCCCAGGTCATCCAGGTTTGGCTGGCTAAGCTTCAACTGTTACAGTAATAGTAAGTGAATTATTAGGAAGAATTTTTTAAAGTTATTCGAGCGAATTACCGAGTGCTAGCTTACTTACAAGAGCAATGGCGCCAGTAGTACGGCAGAATCTCCTTAGCTCAAATTTTGAACTAATTTTCAAAACCATAAGCCTGCAAACAAGAATTTCTAAATTAAAATACTAAAGTTTCTTAAAAACTCTCTCTAAGTAGAATCTTTGATACTTGACAACATTTTACAGACTTGGTAAGTTTTTACAGTTATGCAAACACAACAAGTACAAAAATGCACATGTACATACTTACACTCACAGAGTTCCATGTTTTTCATATGATAAACAAATAATTTTATTAAGAAAACTGAAGCATAACATAGAAAAGGAGAGAGGGACTCGAAAACCATGTAACTAATGAACAAAAGTAACACAATAGAAGTCGATGTACTTGTAGCGCTCACAGAAATGTAGTGCCATCTCTCCAACTGCTGCTCCACTGACAATTACTTTGGCACCTGAATTTGCAACTGCTTTGATGAGCTCCTCAACTTTAGCTTCTTCAGTTTTTGCATAATTTTCTAGCTACAATGCGTCCAGAAAAAACTATAAGAATCTATTCAAAAGCAGAAGAATATTAACAATGCAAATACATAATTAAACAGATCAAGAAGTAATTGCAATACAACATACTACTGTGCACTCCTTGTACAAAAATGGAAATCTCAAAGGTTTATACATCTGCCCCAAAAAATTAAAAATATACATATACTATAGAGAGACATGCTACATCCATTCCCATATAAAAATGCAATGCTAATAATAATAATAATAACAGTAATAAAAACAATGCAGTGAACTCTAGGCATTTGTGAATGCATGCAGAGAAAAAGAGACAACTGCTAAACGGTTGACTAGTGACTACAATCCTTTTAAAAAGCACAAACCAAAAAATTTGTCAAATGTAAATGAAAAAAAAAATCCAGTTTCAAAAGTCACCTGTTCAGCGCTGTGAATTAAGACTGTTCCCTTTGTTTCAGTGGCAGAGGTATCCACACCGCCAGCAAACACAGCAACCTGAAGCACATATAAGCGAAGTTACAAACTTGAACCTACATATAAATGGTGTAGCAACAATGAAAACATATTTTACGTACTAACCTTGGCCCTCTCCACTTGTTTAATACTCCCTACGGCATCACTTTTTAAAACCATGCCTCGCACTACCGTACTATTATGCAAACCCCCGCCCAAGAGCTTCGCAACACGTACATTATCCACATCAAAGTTTGCTGGGTTCTTAGGGCAGACTTGAATGCATGCCTATGGTGCCCAACAGAAAGTGTTCATTACAAACACTCCAACAAAAAAGCACAAAAAAATAATAATGATCACACAACAGTAAACAAAGTTGGGTAAGATCTCATTACATCAGCAACAAGTGAGGATAAAATATCCTCCTGTCCAAATTGTTTGCTAGCAACAGCAGCTTTCATTCGAGAAATCACTTGCTCCTTGTCACGAACATCCATGTTTTCAGAGCCTTTCTCCACCAGTTCATCTAAGATCTCAACAGTCTGCAATTTACAAAACAAGAAAAAATACATGTTTTTTGCAGCATTTAGAAAAATGAGCTAATAAACAATATCAGAACAGAACCTTGTTAATGGCTTTGGTGTATCCACTAATAATCTCACTCGGGTGCAGGCCCATCCGGATAAGCTCCTCCGCATTTTGAAGGAGCTCCCCGGCAAAAGAAATGGTCAAATTAGCACCATCCCCAATCTCCTCCTGCTGAGCCTTTCCTGCCAAAACCAAAATCTTCGCAGCAGGATGCTGAACCTCAAGCTCGTTCACTATGGTCGCCGCATCGTTCGTGACAAAGAGCTTGTCCAAATGATTGATAACCATCTTGTTCATACCTGGGTCCAGACGATTGATAACCATCTTGGGTCACCCGTTTCAAGTGTTCGATAATAATTTTGAAAAAACAAGGGTGAAAATTTATATCAAAAAACAATAAAACTTGAAAGAAAAAATTACGTGAACATTTTTCAATATCTGCGATCAACCCAAATAGTAATTTTTAGTTGTCAAATATTTTCTATTAGTTGAGATCAACAAAAAAAAATACAAAAACTATAAAGAAAATCATAAGTTTCTACAATGTCACAAGCAAACAATTAAATGATAATAGAATCGAAAAAAAATCAAAAACGGAAATCAAGGTAATGCGAAAAAGCTAAAAAACGGTAAAGAACCCTGGAAAATTAAAGAGACGAAAACTTTCTTAAATCAAAATAGCAAAAGAAAGAGAAAAACCTAGAACGAGAGATTTCAGCCCGGATCTAGCAGTTTGTTAATAGAAACAGGCAAAAAAAAAAAAAAAAGAGTACCGTTGGGACCAAGAGAAGTGCGAGTGATGGAAGAGAGCTGCTTGCAAGCGTCGATGTTCTTGAGAACTGCTTCGTCAAGACCAGAGAGATGCTTGTGGCCCTCCTTCAACATCGACTGCACTCCGTACGACTGCATTTGGAAACCCATTCTTATTCTTCTTCTTCTTCTTCTGTTTCAAAACCCTAACCCCAACCCTAGATTATGGCCTAGAAACTCACAAGCGTTTCGTTTCTTCAACAGAGAGAACCAGACGCGAACACAAGGCCCATGAAGAAACACTATCTTTGCAGCGGGGGTTTTAAAATAACGGGAGATTTTTGAAAGTAATTTTTTAAAAAAATTTTATTTGATCAATGATTTTTTTTTTTTAGGCATCAAAAAATTAATTTTTTAGACATTAAAACAGTTTTAATTTTTTTGTTTCCATTCTGGTTAGGTCTCTCTCCTTGATACAGTCATTTTTCTCTTATCTTTGAAAAAAACTAAGATAGTTTCGGTACTAAAAAAAACTTTTTTTTTGTGCCAAAAAAAATCATTTACTTAATTTCAAATTTTTTTTAACCTTTTTTTCAAATTTTTACTAATTTAATTTAGAATATATTATTTCCAGGGTAAGATTGTTGAGGGACATATTTTTTTCTTTTTTTCTTTTTGTAACTAATAATTTCATTCTTTGTGTTAAAAAAAATTCTTTCTTTGGGTTATAAATAGGAAGGTGCCACATTTTTCTTGAGGCCTTTTGCATGGATACCCACTAAACTCATCGCGTTTGGCAAATTGATTCTTAACTAAAAATCTTAGCAATTGACCCCATAAATTTAAAAATGTGATATTCCCTTGGTCCTTTTGACATGTTAAAATTTTAACGATCTTTCATTCCATGATTTGCATACGACTTTTAAGGACATCAATGGTCCTTTAAGAAGACAAATAAAAAAACAAAAAGAAAAAGAAAACCATGTTGGCCTCTTAGACAACCAAACCAAAGGCTAGTTTGGCATTGATGTGCTGTGGACCAAAATCATGTAAACGTTTGGTAAATTTTTTTCGAAGCTGCTATAAGAACTAGAAGCAGAATTACAAGTGTTTGGTAAACTATGTTGTTGAGATATATAATGACGAAAATAGATATATTGACTAAGCATACTTTTAGTTTTAGTTTTTAATTAATCTTAATTTTAAGGTTAATAAATGTAATATTTGTACATTAAAACATCTACAAAAAAAACTACTTATTTGGAAAATATTAAAAAAAACTTAAAAAAATAATAAAGCAAAAAGTTAAATACATAAAAAATTGTGGCTTATAAAAGATAACCTTTAAAGAAAACAAAAATATGATGGAAGAAGGAAAAAAAATTGCAAGCCAACATCGTTAAAAAGAATATACATAAATATATGTATCTGACTTTGGATCACGGTATCATCTTTCTGATCCATCAGAAGTCTTTTAGTTTAGTAATAATGTATTATTATCAAGGTTAGTTTAGTAATTGCATATCATAAAAGTAGAAGTTGTTATAAAGAAGCAACCCCTAGCCTACTTCTTAACTTTTCCTGGCTTTTAAAAACAACTTTTCAAAAGTATGGTTTACTAAACACTCTAAACTGCTATAGGCAATTGTAAAAGCTAAAAGCAGCACCTAAAAACAATGCGAAATGGGGCCCATATCACTAGAAAAACCAAATTCCAAATCACCAAACAAAAAACCAAATCACATATCAAATTAAAATTCAAAAGAAAAAAGAAAAAAAAAAGGTAATAATAATTATCTTTTCCTCTTCCTCTTCTCCCAAAATTCTGACACCCAGATCCAAATCAACATGTTCTCTTTGAGCAATCAGATTCCCCCTACCAATGAGTCCCGGCATCGCAATGCCTATGCCACATGTAGTAGCTCCTCCACAGTTGAAGTCCTGGCATTGCAACACCTACACCTGCACTCGCTCTAATAGTGCCCCACCCCATAATCAAACCCTTAGCCACTCTCTCTTAAGTCTTTTTTCCCAAAAGTTTGTTCTCATGACTTTCTTCTAGAACCATTTCAGACAAAAACCCATCTATAGGAAAAAGAAGAAGAAAAAAGGAAAGAAAACACAAAGATGAGAGAGAGAGCAAGGAAGAAATTGAACCTATTTTCACCATTTTCTCAAGACCCATCAAAGACAAATCAACATATTCTGTTTGTTTAATAGGGTGTTGGGCAAAGTTGGTTCTAACCAACTTTTTGGTTAGAGAATAGCATAAAGCTCTCATATGTTATTGTAAAAGGCAAAAGTTGCTACAGTGTAAAGCTCTCATATGTTACAGTATTTAAGCTAAAAAGTTAGTTATAACCAACTATGCCAAACACCCTATAAGTTTTACAGGACGAAGGCGTTGTAATTGGTTTAAATTTGCTTGTGAGTGAGAATGAACGAAAAGGACCGGGGGTGGACTAGTTTTTTTTTTTTTTTTTGGGTTATTTTTTTGTTTGGTGTCTAATTGTATTGGAAAGACCATATTAATCTCTCTAAAATGTAAAAATCGTAAAAAAATTTTAAGGATTGACTATAAAAATCCTTATCAATTATAGCCCTCATAACACTATGCTCTCAAACTTCAAAACGCAACATTTGTTGCCCTAATCTATGAAATATTAATAAGAAAACTCCTTGAATTAAGATTTTAACCATAAATGATACAATATTATACAAATAATGGGGATTGTTGAACAATGTAGCTTATCCTAGTGTAGTTACATAAAAGTGTAAGAAAAGATTATAGGCTCATTTAGTAGTGTTTTTAAAATAGGTGAAAATAGTTTTATTTTGAAAAATGAGAATTTTTGAAAAATTATGCCAAAAGTATTTTTAAAATTTTTACCTCAAAAACGTGCAAAAATATTTCCAAAAACTATAAAAACAATATCAAATGGGGCCTTTATATTTCTAATAACTAATTTAAGTGACTATATTTGGTAGCTATACTTTGTATAATGACCCAGGACCAAATCCTCATAAAAATTGATAATGACATTAGAAAAACAATGTAAGGGTCTATATTAATTTCAGTATATATAAATATGGCATATTTTAATGAAAAAAGAATTTAATTACTTAATAATATGGTTATCAAGTTTTAATGAACATAGAATTTAATTACTTATATGTGCAATGGAATTATCACATTATATGCATATATATATGTATATAATAATAATAAAAAGAATTACACTTGTTGATTGATTTCATATTACTTGTTATTAGGGAATTCATAATTGAAACAAAAAAATGCTCCCTATTTTTTTTAGATTGCATACATTTAGGTTCCCGTATAATGAATAGGGGTAAACATGACATGGTGAGAAATATTTAATGATGAATTTGGCCATTATTAAATATGTTCTGAGTTTTAGCCATTTAGAATATCACGATATTAAAATTGGTCAAAATGTGTAATTTTTACTTTTTTTTTTTTAATTTTTAACCATCAAATATATATCTAATAGATATAAAACGGTCTTATTGGAGAGACCTTTAAGATGGTTTTGTCATAGTCTCTCCATTATTTTTTGGGAAGACTATGATAAGAGCTTTTAAAAGATCTATTGATGAGACTTCTTATAGTGCTCATTTGATTTAATATAATAGTTTAAATAAGTCTAGTCTTTTTGAGCTTACCATGAGCCTACCTACATCTAATCTAATTTGAAAATGTTAACATGAATTGAAGATATATTACACATAATTACTCAAAATCTTCTTGTATTTGAACCCAAGCAAATCAAAATCGACAAGGGCACCAGAATTCATGCATGTAGATGACAAAGGGAATCGCAATGGTGGAGTGGAAGTCGCGATTGGGGAGATTGCTTGATGGGAGAGAGAAGATCTTGTAGTCGAGGGAGAAATGGTGTTAGGAAATTGCACGGTGGGGAGTAATGGGTATGCACCATCGCCAGGAGTGTGGGAAAGAAGCTCTTTTTCGTCGTTGTAGGGAACGAATTCACTGTTGTTTGTCACATCGGCATCTTTTCCTAGATCTACCACGTAAATGACAGCTCTTTTTTGCATCATCTACGTCTTGTAAAGCTCGGTGAAGATTTGGTCTTCAGCCTCTAAAGTTTAAAAATTAAATGTTGTTTGTTTGATTATTTTTTCATTATATAAAAAAAAAAAAACCTCTACTCTATGTAAAGCTAGCTGGGGAAAGAAATCGGCTTATCAAATAGGTTTTAACATTACTATTGGGATTGTATGCTCTTCAAAACATATATTATGTAAATATATTTTCTAAAATTAATAATATTGAGATATTTTTTAGTATATCTTGTGTGCATGAGTATAACTAACTAAATGTCCATTTAATCACATTATATGTATTTATGTGAAGGTTACAAATATTCACGGAAGACATAAGTATAAGTTATCTCATGATTAAATAAATGTAGTTCATAGTCCATAAATAAATTTGGGTACTTTATTTATGTTTAGGCTATTGTAAATTCATCGAATGATTTGTTGTAATCATTGACGAGACTGTAAAAGTGTATATTTTTTAAGACAAAAGTCATTCATTTACGCTTTTATTTCTCATTAAATCCTCTAATAATAACATTTTAGTGTTAGACAAGATTTAAGTGTGTTAGTGTAAAAATATGTTTAATTATGTGTTTTTAGTGTGTTTTTATGTTTAAGAATATTTTCAAGAATTTTTAGAAGTGTTTTTGTATGTAAAATATTTGTTTAATTTGAAATTAATTAAAACCACAAAAATAATATGTTCTAATTTTATTTTTAGTCCTAATGTATTGTAAAATATGTTCTTATTATATAAATATAATCTTATATGTTTTTAACAATTTCTACAAATATATTCGAGTCTTAGATATTATATCTATGCAAAACCATTTAGGCCCAAAATTTTAAAAGTTTATTCTTATTTTTAGTATGTTTTGTGTGCTCTAATGTAAAGTGAATATTTTTAATATATTTGTGTAAATATTATTTCTAAAATAATTAATTTTGTTTTCACTTTCTATTTCTATATTTGAAATCTTGAGCAAAAACGGAGCAAGGCAACACTAAAATGGGCAAAATCGAACAACAAATGCTTAAAAAAATTAAAATAAAAATTTCAAAAGAGAAGGACACGTGGTGCCACCTAGACCGGACGATCAGTTGACGCGTGTCATGCGTCACTCGCGCGTTAGCATATTCGTCAAGAGTTGGTCCCACGACCTGTGAGTCTTGTCCAATCTAATGTGCCTAGTTCCACATAGACTTGTCAGAATTTCAATCCTAGCTGTAGGTTAACTCGATCCAATGGTCTTCATTAGCAAGCCATACTCCGTGTACTGCAGCCTTTAGATTAGTCTTCAGTCTATGCCTTCAATGTTCCAAATTGTTTCGCATCCATTCGTTCAGTAGCCGAGAAGCAACAGATCACATCCAAAAGTTTAGATTCTTAGGCTGCCTTATCCGTAGAGAAAAAGAAGAAAAAAAATAGTAAATCTTACCTGCTCTAAAGAAATTCTTCTATGGTACAATGTCCCACAATACTAACATTTGCATATAAAAGGAAGTTGAAGCCTTTGTTGTAGGGGACATCATTGGGAGCATAACAAAATTATGCATGCATTTTATTTTTCATATTTTCTCTATAGAACTTGTAGAAATGCTAAGTAAGCTAGGCCAGGGCAGTGTAGTGAGGTTAGAGATGATTTTGTATGTATAATTATTAGATATAGAATTTGATTTTATAATGCTTATATTTTAGTAGAAATAATACTTTATTATATTATAAATTAATATTGTTGTATTGATGATTTTTATGTAAATTCAATCATGCTTTTCTATATGTATTAATTGTTTAGCACAATAATATTGATATTATTTATTATTTTTATAAATAGTTCTCTACTGTATTAATGCTAAAGGTAAGTTTGTCGCTTTAGAATTATTTGTAAAAATAAACTCTGCTAAATTTTATGAAATATCTTTTACTATAGTTACACTAGTGGTTAATATATTGTCACTTTTAGATATTTCATAAGTTTTGTTGGATTTAACACAAATATTATTCTACTAAAATATATTAAATTTTGATTAATTTTATCTTTTCTATTTTATAATTGTGATAAATTTCAATGTTGACATTGGATTTATTTATTGCAGTTGGTGTTGAAAAATAATACGTAGTGAAATTTTATTAATTTTAATATTAGAGTATTTTTCAAAACACAAGTTTGACACGCTATATACATAAATTAATCAAATCTTACTAACCTTGTGTGCCGAAGAGCTCCTACAATTGATAAAGAGAAGAGCGTTCTAAAAGAGCCTCAACAAACTGGTCTTCTTTGCTATTCTCTATCCACGATCGAAATACGTGTGGGCGCACCTCGTACAACTCTTCCTTGGTGACTATCCTTTCAACCAATTGAGAAATACTCAGAACTACTATTCGTGATTTGTGAACAATAGCTCTTTAGGGGAGTTTCAAAAACTCACAGTATAAAGTGCTCAATCTTGATCTCTCAATCGATCTAAATAACTATAAAGTCTCACTCTTTATTAATAGAGGTTGGACTTAGGGGTTAGTCCTTAGTAGATAAGGCCTCAAAAATTCAAATTTGGATCAATATTTGATAAAATCACATAAAATGCATGATTAGATTATTGTTCAATTGGGAGGCCGAACTGGTAAATTGGCCTACCGAACTTACTCCATTGGCAGGCCGAACCTGAAGACCGACCTGCCAAACTTACAATAAATAATCCCAACGAATCTTTTATTTCCCACCTGAAATTCTTTGGATAAAGCCTTAGTTTTAATTTAAATAAACTAATAGAGAAGTTATCTGATTAAAACAACCATATCTAGATAATCTCTATGAAAATAAAGATTCTGGATAATTCAACAAGTTTATATTGAATTAATTTTTCACAAAATTAATTCAACCGACAAACAGACATTAATTATCTGATCCTATCTAATATCAACCAATCTAATAATTTAACATAAGTCACCAATTTATTAGAAAAGCGTGTCGTATCGTTACATGATTTATTATGAGCTAGCAAAGAGAACTTGATGGACCTATATAGTTTAAATTCCTGACAATTATGAAATCCAATATCCTAGATATACATTTCATAATTATCAACTCTAACGTTGCTTCACTAAAAGCTTAGAGTTGCACTATCGAACTATATAGAATTACGAAGCCTGAATAGCTAAGTCTCCATGACATATCATAATGTATTGTATCCCTATGGGATATCCATAATCGGCTTAAAGATAAATTCTGTCTTACCTTCTTGATTATTTTTCTCTTACATTCCATTATCTCACCATTGAAAAACTTGCAATCTAAAGACAGTATACCATTCGGTTACACCTATGTATCCAAATAGTTGAACGCTCCAGCCTTTCAATGATAGAATAATGCATATAAGAGGATATCATCGAATTCTAAAGAGGAGCTATGGATTCCGTATCTATGAATAACAAGTCTAGGCTATCAAGAGTCTTGTCTCCAACGTACCAATATAAATACCAAGATAAAATCTAGATGTCACCCTTTGGTACATCAAAAGACATAAGTCAAGACAACGGGCTCACTATTCATCTCAGGATTAAGATACAACACATATGATTTTCTAAAGTGAATTGACTTGCCAAGAAAGAATTATTAATCCAAATCAATTATACTTTATGTCCCGATCTAATACATTGTCATTTATAACAATGCACCAATGTTTCTATTCACGGAGTACACATTTGATGGTCAATACAAACCATCTCCCGTTAGGGATATAGACAATATAACAATCTTTGCATGAATAAAGTGCCCAACTTTATTCCCTCGATTGCAAATCTTATGATTGAGAGCATCATCTTTTGAATCATGTCTTCAACATAATTTGTCCATCATATGCCTGATTCTAAAGGCTTAGATCAACAGTTTTAGACTTTTGTTTGCTTATCATACACCAACAAATATGAACATAAAGTGGACAACAATTTGGTATATGAATAATAAATAAATTCTTTATTGATAAAAATGTCTCCAAAAACTCATTACATTTTTACTCCTTAGGGCATACATGTCTAACAATCTCCCACTTGCACTAAGTGAGTAAATATGACAAATCCTGCATCTCCATAGCCTCTGTATGCCTCTCGAAAACTCTAGCAGTTAGGGTCTTTGTGAATGGATCAGCTAAATTATCCTCGGATGCGATTTTGCATACAACAACATGCCCCCTCTACGAAGTCTTTTATCACATGATACTTCTCACCAATATGTTTACTCTTCTTATGAAATCTTAGTTCCTGAGTATTAGCTATCGCTGCACTGTTATCACAAACAGCACTACTGCTTTATCTATACCAAGAACTATCTCAAGATCCCCAATAAACTTGCGGTGCCACACTGCTTTTTTCGAAGCATCACTAGCTGCCACATACTTGGCTTCTATTATTGAATCCAAAGTGTAATCTTACTTGACATTTCTCTAAACAATGGCACCTGCGCCCAAAGTAAACACAAAACATGAAGTCGATCTATCCAGACATAAAAATCAGAGTCGGTGTATCCTAAAAGTGTTAAAACCTCACCCGAATACACAAGCATATACCCTCGGGTCCTTCTCAGGTACTTGAAAATATGCTTGACTATAACCCAATGGTTCGGTCCTGGATCAGACTGAAATCGACTTACAATCTTGACTGCATAACTAATATCCAGTAGCGTGTAAAGCATGGTATACATAAGACTACCTACTGCCGAAGCATAATGCACCTTCTTCATGTATTCTCTTTCTTTATTAGACTTTGGCAAATCTTTGTTAAAAAGAGTAATTCTAGATCTAGATGGTTGCTCACCTTTCTTAGAATCCTACATTACATATCTTTTGAGAATTTTATATATGTAGCTCGCTTGGGATAAAGTTATTATTCTGTTCTTCCTATCCCGAAAAATCTGGGGTCTGAGAACATAATTAGCTTCACCTAAGTCTTTCATGTCAAACTGCTTAGTCAACCATAATTTGACCAATGACAATGCCCCAACGTCTTTGACAATTAGTAAAATGTCATTGGTATAGAGTAGTAGAAAAACCATCTTTCCATCCTTAATGTGTTTGTAAACACATAATTCGTCCACATTTTGTGTAAATCCATAAGTCTTGATCACTTGATCAAATCTTATCTTCTAAGAACGGGAAGCTTGCTTAAGTCTATAAATTGACTTTAACAGCTTACAAATCTGCCTTGAACCTGTCTGGCTACATCATATAAATGGACTCATCAAGATAGCCATTTACAAAGGCCGTCTTAACATCCATCTATCAAATCTCATAGTCGAAAGTGGCAGCCATGGACAAGAGAAAGCGGATAGACTTAACATTGGCTATAGGTGAAAAGGTTTCCTCGTAATCGATTCCTTCCTTTTACATGTATCCCTTAGCTACAAGTCTAGCCTCATATGTTTCGACGTTTCCATCTACTCCTCTCTTTCTCTTATAGATCCACTTACACCCTATGGGTTTTACCCCTTCGGGAAGATCCACAAGCTCCTAGGCTAGATTAGTCTCCATAAACTTCATCTCAGTATTCATGGCCTATGTCCAGAGTTTCAAATCAACATCCTTTATAGCCTCTTCATAAGTGTAAAAATCCCTGCCATGTTCAACCGGTTTAGCCAAGAAGACCTCACCATTGAACATATACCTCTTAGGTCGATGCCCGATCCTCCCACTACGACGAAGCCCCTTAGGTTGTTGTTCGGGTTTCGTTGGTTTTTCTACATTGATTGGAACGGTTTCATTCAGAACACCCGGAGTGATCGAATAACTAACCAACTCCTCAAGCACCATTTTACTTTGAAGCTTAAAGTCATCCATGTAACTTTCCTCAAGTAAGGTTGTATTAGTTGAAACCACAACTTTATTTTCCTTTGGGTTATAAAAATAACCCCCTTTAGTCCTTTTTAGATATCCTACAAACACACAAACTTCTAAACGTGCTTCTAACTTATTCGCTTCCTTAAACAGGACATAAGCCAGACATTCCCATACGCGAATATGGTTAAAGGACGTCTTTTTGCCCATCCACAACTCGTGAAGAGTTTTAGGAACCTATTTTGAAGGCACATTGTTCAAAGGATAACATGCGGTTTGTAGTGCATATCCCCAAAAGGAAGAAGGCAAAGATGAATAACTCATCATGGACCTGATCATGTCCAACAAAGTCCTATTCCTTCTCTCGACTACACCATTTTGCTGCGGAGTGCCCAGCGTAGTCAAATGGGATAGAATCTCATTCTCTAATAAGTGTCCTAAGAACTCATCAAAAAAGTATACTCCACCTCGATTGGATCGAAGTACCTTTATGGGTCTACCCAATTGCTTTTTCACTATAGCCCAAAACTCCCTAAACTTGTCATAAGTTTTGCTTTTGTGGTGCATTAGGTACACATACCCATACTTTGAGTAATCATCAATAAAAGTGATGAAGTACTCATACCCTCCCCGTGCCTTGATGTTCATAGGTCTGTAAACATCATTATGCACAAGTTCTAGAACCCTTTTCGGCCCTATTGCCCTCAGACCCAAATAGTCTTTTGGTCATTTTACCCTCCAAACAAGATTCACATTGTGGTATCGATTCTACCTTTAAGCGACTTAAAGGTCTATCCCTTACCAACCTTTGAATCCTATTCAGATTAATATGACCTAGTCGCAAATGTTAAAGATAGGTCTTATTATAGTGAAAAGTTTTAAATCTTTTAGAGTTATTATCATTAATCTCAGCGTTTAGCAGTAAGTCCATCTTAGATTTGATAAAATGTAGATTATTTTGCATCCATCTATTACAAATAAAAGATTTGTTTTATGAATCACTACTTTATTATTAAAAGAAACTACATAAAAGTCTTTAAATAAACAAGCTACAGAAATTAATTTTTTTTTAATTTAGGAACATAAAAATAATCTTGTAAAATTTAATTCCTATAATTATCAAAATAAAGATAGATGTCTCCCACTGCTTCAGCCAACACTAAGGATCCATCGCCCATTCAAAATTGTGAAGTCTTCATGTAGCAGATTTCTTATTTCTTTGAACCCCTACAGAGAAACACAAACATGATTAGTTGCTCCAGAATCCATGACTCAAGTGTCACTGGATTCCTAAACCAAACAAGTTTCAACAACCAGAAGAATCATAGCTACCTCCTTAGGAAAGAAAGTCCTTGTAATTCTTCTTTATGTGCCCGAGCTTCTCACAAGAAAAGCACTTAAGCTTCTTCAGGTTTTTCTTTTTCTTCTTCTTGTTCTTGCCGTTTGCAGGAATAGAAAACTTTCTGTTCTTAGCCCGTTGCTTCTTTCCATTTCTAGGGTTAGGATTGAAACTAAAGACAGCCACTAAGTTGGCCTCACCACCAACAAGAGTTTTCCTGATTAGATTTTCGAACTCCTATAACTACTTCATTAACTCTGTCAAGGTCATATCCCGTCTATTGCTCAAATTAAATGAAGCCCTAAATGGGATAAATTCCTTAGATAGAGTCTCAAAGACAATAGTCATTTGTGTATCAGCATCAAGGTCAGCTCCATTGGTTTGACCCTCAGTGAGGTAACCCATGACCAACATTATATGCTCCTTCACAGACATCCCTAGTTTTTGTTTGCAGTTTAGAAGCTTTCGAAGAGGCCCTTATCATTTTGTTAGGGCCTGGCCTCCAAACATGTCCTTAAGATTATCCAAGATCCACTTTTTAGTCTCTTAATCTTCATGTTTAGCCTGTAGCATGTTATTCATACTGGCCATAACATAACAGTGGGCCTGATCGTTAGCATCTTTCCAGCGGTCATATGCTTGGACTTGCTTATTAGTGGAATCTCCATAGGCTCGGGAGGACATGGAGTTGTTAGCACAAATTTGAGTTTCTCAAAGGACAGGATGATATTCAGATTCCGTTTTCAATTATTATAATTCTCACCAGTTAATTAGTTTTTATCAAGTAACGATGATAAAGCATTTATAGACATTTTTAATCTACAACAAAGAATCATATACCAAACATAAGCAAACATGACACAATAATTTAGTAAGATAACACAATCATGTAAAACATACAGTGTCTTTACGTGTGAAAACCTCAAAAATATCACAACCTTACGACAATAATTCCCAACTCAGAATTCAACAAGCTGCCTAGGGGAGACTTGCCAAATTCAATTGGGAACACGGATCACCTCCTGATTAAAACATGCCATCCAGGACTAGCATGATCTAACATATATTAATAATCGTTTCTTTAACTATTAATTGTATTAACAGAGCCCTAGGAGAGGATAATAATAAAATTAATATGAGTGTATAACTATCGTTTCAATATTTTATCCATGATTTATAATCACCACCTAGGGGTGTGCAATGATAAATCATGCTAAAATATCTTATCCTTTCAAAGATCCAACCCAATATATGATGAAGTCCCTTCCTAGAGGTTGAAACCATCATGTGCTACTTATGGACTAATGATGGAGGCCATAGGTCCTCTCTTCTAAAACCTTCTCCCACTCAATCTTTTGAAATCAAGGTTTTACTTTAAGAACATGCATGAACAATTTTAATGAGCGGTACTCCCTATTTTATATAACATGTTATCAACATATATGGCAAATCATATTATAATACAGACAAGCAATGCAATCATGTAAAGCTACAAGCAAAATAATAATAAATAGCCGTAATATTATAGTCCACCTTAAAGAAAAGAAATCAAAGATTACAAGAGATAAATCGAAATATATTATTAATTCTTCATCCTTGAATCTTCAAATTGTATCATTCTTCATGTATTATCTATCTTCATGTCTTCAATCTTGCATGGATTGAATACTCCATATTTCTAGTCATATCCAAATTTGATGTTCCTCAGAATTGTCCCAAAAATAAAATCAAAACTACACTAAAAAATGCACATTTTCTAAAAATTCACATCTCTCTACCGGCATGCCGATTTCTGTAATTGGCCTGTCGGTCATAACAAATCGGCCTGCCAAACATAAAAGTTTGGCTTGCCGCTAGAACCGTTAGAATTTTGCCCCGTGGATGGCCTGCTAATCCCAAAAGTTTGGCCTGCCGGTTTTCAATCATTGGCCTATTGAACCTAGTGATTTGGTTCGCCGACCGAGCAGAAATCATGACTTCTAGAAAAAGGCAGTTTTAATGCAAGTTTTGCATTTAACGGCACTAAGGTGAGATTCCTTAGGATTTAATTGAAATCTTGCACAAACCCCTACACTAAACATAAGGTCAGGTCTGTTAGTAGTCAAGTATAGCAAAGATCCGATCATACCTCTATATTTTGTGAAGTCCACCACCTTGGCCTCTTTATCTCTGTCAAGCTTGATTGAAGAGCTCATAGGAGTTGGTATTGGCTTAGGATCATCTATTTCGAATTGTTTGAGTAGATCCTTTACATACTTGGCTTGATTTATGAAAATTCCTTCATTTGTTTGCTTGATTTGAAGTCCAAGAGAGAAGTTTAATTCTCCCATTTACTCATCTCAAATTCACTATGCATGCACTTTGAAAAATCTTCACATAGAGAATGATTAGTAGCACCGAATATTATATCATCAACATAAATTTAAACAATAACTAAATCATTACCCTTGATTTTGGTAAAAACAGTTGTATCCGCTTTTCCAACACAAAAGCCATTTTTAATCAAAAATTTACTTAGTCTATCATACCAAGCTCTAGGAGCTTGCTTTAAACCATACAAAGCTTTCTTTAATTTGAAAACATGATCCGGATACTTATGATTTTCAAAACTGGGTAGTTGTGCTACATAGACTTCTTCTAAAATATATCCATTTAAGAATGTGCTTTTGACATCCATTTGATAAAGAGTAAATCTCTTATAGCATACAAAAGCAAGTAACATGCTAATGGACTCTAGATGAGCAACCGGTGCAAAAGTTTTTTTAAAATCAATTCCTTCTTGTTGATTGAAACCTTAGGTCATTAGTCTAGCCTTGTTTCTTAAAACAATACCTTGCTCATCTCTTTTATTTCTAAATACCCATTTAGTACCAATTACAGATTGAGAGCTAGGCTTAGGAACAAGTTCCCACACATCATTTCTTTCAATTGATTTAGCTCTTCTTGCATTGCCAAGATCCAAAACTCATCATTTTCAGCTTCTTCAAAACTTTTTAGTTCAATTTGGGAAAGAAAAGCTAAATTGTTACAAATATTTTTGAAAGATGCTCTAGTTCTCACCCCATAAGTTGGACTATCAGGAGCAATAATGTCGGTTTGAGGGTAACAAGGGTGATACCTCCAATCCTTTGGTAGTGATTGTGAAGTACCTTCTTCTTTAGGAGTTTCTTCTAGTTGTTTCTCATTCTTTGGTGAAGCTTGAATGGAGTCTTCCTTTGTATCCTTTACATTGTTTTTGATCTCTAGATTCTTTGTTTGATTCTCTAAACCTAGATTATCATCATCTTTTATTCTTTCCATAGAAGCATTAGTCTCATCAAAAACAACGTGCATGGATTCTTCAACAACAAGAGTTCTTTTGTTGTATACTCTATAGGCTTTGCTAGAGATAGAGTAACCAAGAAAGATACCAACATCAGATTTTGAATCAAATTTTTCCAAATTGTCTTTGGTGTTTAAAATAAAACATTTGCAAACAAAAACCTTGAAATAGCCGATATTGGGTTTTCTACTCTTCCAAAGCTCATATAGAGTTTTGTTCATTTTTGGTCTAATAAGAACTCCATTAATCACATGGCAAGAAGTATTAATGGCCTTGGCCCAAAAATATTTTGGTAAACGATTTTCATTAAGTATAGTCCTAGCTATTTCTTGCAAAACTCTATTTTTCCTTCTTACAACTCCATTTTGTTGTGGTGTTCTAGGTGTCGAAAAATTATGTTCATAGCCTTTCTTGTTGCAAAACAACTCAAAGGCATCATTATCGAACTCACCTCCATGATCACTTCTAATGGAGGTGATCATGTAACTTTGTTCATTTTGAACTCTTTGCAAAAATATAAAAACATTTGTAAAGCATCATCTTTGTTTGTTAAAAATAAAACCCATGTAAATCTTGAAAAATCATCTACTATAACAACAACATATCTTTTACCACTTAGACTTGTGTTCCTAGAAGGGCCAAAAAGATCAATGTGCAAAAGTTGCAAAGGTCTAGTGGTAGCAATTTCGAAAATGGATTTAAAGGAAATTTTGACTTGCTTTTCAAATTGGCACGCATCCATACACTTTATCTTTTTCAAATCTTAATTTTGGTAAACCTCTAACAATATCATTTTTGGAAATTTTTGAAATCAAATACATGCTTGCATGGCCAAGTCTTCTATGCCATAGCCAAGATTCATCATTTAAAGTGAAAAAACATTGGTTTTGGCTTGAATACTTTTCAATATCAATTGTATAAACATTATTATGATGGTCACCTACGAACACCACTTCACCATTGCAAACATCCTCAATCAAACATCTAGAAGACTCAAAGATAATCTTATACCCTTTATCACACAATTGACTAATGCTAACCAAATTGTGTTTCAAATTATCAACCAAGTATGCATTTTCAATTAAGGTAGAAGAATTGTTACCAATATCACTTATACCAAGGATTCTTCCTTTTGTGTTGTCTCCAAAGGTTACACTTCCACCTTTCTTCTTAACAAAGTTGGAGAATAGTGACAAGTCCCCTGTCATATGTTTTGAGCAACCGCTATCTAGGAACCATCTTGCTTTCTTCTTCTTTGGTACCTACAATAAAGATTCAAATTTTGATTTTTGGTACCCACATGACCTTGGGTCCATCATTGTTAGTTCTTTTGCCTTTTGGAACCCACTTGTATTTGGTTCCAAAATAAGCATTTTTTCTTTATTGGACATGAAAAGGATGTGTGTCCATCTTTATTGCAATATGTACACACATATTCTGAACTTGTTGACGCTTTGACAAAGTAATTTTTAAAATACTTTTGATCAATATATGGTTTATATCCTAAACCACCTTTGTTAAAAATGCATCTTTGTTCTCCAAGCATTAGTTCAAAATTTTTCTTTCCATTTGTAAAATTCAAAGTTGTCTTTGTCAAATCATCAACCTTTACTTTTAAGGATGCATTTTCAATGATCAAGGAATCATGCATGTTTTTTCTCAACTTTCAAACTCTCTATCTCTTCTAAAAGCATATAAATTTTCTTTTTGAGAGAGGAGTTTTTGATAATTAACTTTTCATAATCTTCATGCAAATCATTGAAAGCATTTTTCAATTCTTCAATATCTACTTCATTATCACTATCGGATGAATAAAAACTACTTATCTCATTGTCATCATCTACTGCCATGAAACACATGTTGGAAACTTCTCTTGGCCTATCATCGTCAAAGTCCTCAGATTCTAGTTCACCCCATGCAACTTGTAGTGCCTTCTTTGACTACTTTTTACCTACTTTCTTTCTTAAAGGACAATCTGGTCTTATATGACCCATTTTCTTACAATCAAAGCAAACAATATCATCTTTAGATTTCTCACCTCGATCATTCTTCTTTTTTATACCTTTTCCATGATTGATCTTTTGGTGAAACTTTTTGTATCTTTTGGCAATCATTGCCAATTCTTCAAGGTCCTTTGAATTGAGGCTATCTTCCTCTTCTTATTCATCATCATCGTCGGTGAAGGAGGCTTTTAGTGTGATCACTTTCTTTCTTTTGTCATCCTTGTCTTCTTGTCGGTTTTGTTTCCTTGTGATCTCATGCATCATAAGGGAGCCTAATTCTTCAATTGGCAACGTTGATTCGTCCTTGGCTTCTTCCAGTGTTGTCCTCTTCACATGGTAAGAAGGTGGTAGTGATTGTATTAGTTTTCTTACCAATTGGCTTGTAGTGAAGTTCCTACCAAGGGATTTTAAACCGTTAATGATATTGGTAAAACGAGTATACATATCGGTAATAAATTCATGATCCTTCATTTTAAACATTTTGTAATCATGAAGAAGAAAATTAATTTGAGTCTCCTTGACTTGGTTCGTTCCTTCATGCACCACTTCAAGAGTGCGCCAAATTTCTTGTGCCATGGTGCATTTAAAGAAAT
This sequence comes from Artocarpus hirsutus, assembly GCA_946598075.1. Taxonomy (NCBI): domain Eukaryota; kingdom Viridiplantae; phylum Streptophyta; class Magnoliopsida; order Rosales; family Moraceae; genus Artocarpus; species Artocarpus hirsutus. The sequence continues at coordinate 60,100 of CAMOHE010049392.1, forward strand.
TCTCCCTTTATCCTCATCGGTATACTCTTTATGTTCTTTAGGGACTAGAGCTTTTTCTACCTCTTTCATAGGTTGAAAAGGACCATTTTCAACAACATCCCAAAGATCAAAATCAACCGATAGTAAATAAATGAACATTCTAGTTTTTCAATAATTGTAGTCGGTGCCATTGAAAAATAGAGGTCTATTTATGGATTGACCTTCTACTCCTTAGGTAGCCCATGCTCAAGATTGTAAAATCCTTCTGAAAAATTAAAATGAGCTTCCGGCTCTGATAGCAATTCTTAGCCCAAGAATAACTACCCAAGAAGGGGGTGAATTAGGTTTCTGAATACTTTTACAATTATTGAAAATTTTGTAAAGTAAAATGCTTAAGAAGTAAATATAAAAACGAGATAATATAAGCACAATCAAGCAACAATTAAATAGCAATTAAGTAAAGAGTAAGGAAAAAAAATACAAACACTATTTATAGTGGTTCAGTAAATATACCTACGTCCATTGTCACCAAGCTAAACACCTTTGCTTGACCTCTTGCACTATTAGACCGCCTTTTCAGCACAATCACTCCTTTATACAATCAGTGACTTGCTCAACCTAAGGCTCACCACACCTTTTTACGAAGTGACAATTTTCCTAGAGATTGTCTAACCAAGAATTCCCCTAACTTACAAGGATTTGGAAACCCAACTATGTAAATAATGTGGTTGTTATTTTGGTACACTCACAAAATATACACTCCAAGACAAAAAAGATAAAGATACAACTATGGTATGTGTTTGGAGGTGTGACTAATTCTCCAAGAGAATATGAAACAAGTATAGCTCAAGAGAATATATGTGTAATGAATGCTTGAGAAGAACAATGTAGAACAATATCAAATTTCACTTGTGTTGCTTTATCATTTACTGCACATTGAATGGATGTGTATTTATAGCTTCCTAGTGCTTAGAAACATCTGAAAATATCACTTTTTAGTCACACTAGCCATTGCAATTAGAGCTTTAACAGTAAAAAAACTATCCGTTATAGATACTTTGGTAGGCCAAAAACTAGGTTTGGTAGGCCGAAGTTTGAGGCACTAAAAATCAAGTTCTTAATGGTAACCAAATTGGCATGCTGGTTCACAGTTTAGTAGGTAGAAGCCAAACCCTCAGTAGACCAATTGAACCTTTGCAGGATAGGTTTTGAAAACCCTCGTATTGGTAGACCGAAGTAGGGTGTTTGGTAGGTCGATCTTTGAAATTTTGGCAGGTTGCTAGAGCCTCTATAAAAGAGGGGTTAAAAACCACCAGATCGATAGGCCGAAGCAAGCTTTTTGCAGGCTAATCATCTTCGGTAGGGCGACCAGACTTAGTAGGCAGGCCGATTTGCCTTAGGCCAAAATTGCCTATGAGACTTTTTTTTGAAACTTGTTTTACATCATCCTATTTAAACACTTCTAAATAGTTTAAGTCAAATTTTCACATGCAATTTAAATTCAAACAATATCAAATGCAAGTATGTATGATGAATGCAATGTGAGCGCGTGCTCTTGAGCTTTCTTTTGATAATTCAATTTGAGAATTGCTCACTTACACTTTTGGACTATAGAATCTAAATAAAAACTTGTAATCTTCAAGTCCATGTGAGTTCCTTTCACAAAGTCTACTTCCACAAGCTTTCTTGAACTGCCTTCACTTGATTTCTTGAAATGTAAGCTTTGTGACACTCAAGATAATTATTGGTTTAAAAATGTATTTTGCACATATAATAAAAATTGTATTTGTTATCATAAAAAGAATATTAAAATAGCTTTATGAAACCTTAGAGCCAACTATGTACCAAAGCCATAGGACGTCGATGGAGTTGGTGAGCCAGCTACTACTTGAAGTCTAACTCTTGCTCATGATGACTCCTCAACTTTTGTTCGTCCAGGTCCTTCACCTCCTCTAGATGCCGTTGACGACAACAATGATGATACCGACAATGCTATAAATTTAGATAATTAGATTGTATATTCTTCTTTCTTCAATATTTCGATACATTATATTTTGTTTAGTTTTTATTTCATTATTGGAACAATGCATTATCAATTATTTTTGAATATTAAATTTTTATTTTTATTATTATAATTCGATTATTCCTTTTTAAAAGTAATAATTATTATTTAAAAAATAGTATTAAAAATTTTTATTCAAAAATTTTTTTAAAAAATTTGCGACGACATTATCATTGCAAAACACTAGTAACTAAAATATATTTGCGACAACTTTTTCAAAAAAGTAGTTGCTAATAACAAGCCATGTCAACATCAATACAAGTTATTAGGACGACTTTTTTGAAAATTATCATTGCTAAAAAATGTTGCCACGTCAGATTATTGACGACTATGATGATATAATTACGGTGACTTTTTTGCGACTATTTTTCATCACAAATAAAATTGCAACGATGATATTACTGCAAAAAAATAATTTGTGACTAGTTATTAGCGATAATATAGTGGTGATGACAATTAGTCGGAAAAAATATTTGTGATGACTATCAACATTTTGCGACAATAAAAAGTCATCATAAATGACCCTATTTGTAGTAGTGAAAAAGTTGTGATTAACCCCTATCCATGGCAATGTTGGGTGGTGTAGTGTTGAAGGAGAGGGTAATGTCGAAGCATCTATACCGTTCCTCATTCTTCGTGATAACACTATCATATAGATTTATTTCACCACTTTATCATCCATAAAAATAGGCTAGTTCTCGAGACTTTTAGTTTTTTTTAAGTTTATTTTGTTAATTTTGAATTTTAATTAATTTAGTGTAATTTTGGTTTTATTTAATTTTACTTGGTTTTATTTCTTTTCATTTCATTTAATTTAGTTTTATTTTGATTCATATTTTTAATTTAATTTTATTTTATTGTAGCTAGTTTAGTTTAGTTTTAGTAATTTTTATTTTATTTTATTTCTCTGGTAAAATGTTTATTTTATGTCAATTGTGCGAATTGAATAAATTGCAGGGGCTAAAATGCAATTTTGGAGCAAATAAGGGCAAAAAGTTAAGCAAAATTCAAAATAAATTGGCTCCAGTGCTCCATCTCGTCAATCTAGGAAAAGCCTCGAAGTCCCCACATTGACCGTCAGATAAAGACTTAACACCCTTCAGATTGGCGCGTGTAGTGTACACCAAAAAGAGCAGTGTTCCGTTATATCCTTGTAGTCCTTTGCCTAATAAGCGCTCGCCACATGGGGCACTGTTGGCCACCATCTCTCACCTGTTGTAGATCAGCTATTGCTCGCTCCAAGCAACTCTCATGAGCCTGCCTCGGTTGCCCATTTGTAGCATAGCACCTATCTGGCTAAGCTTGGACCCAAATGATGTGCGCCACATGCTTGCTAGAAAAAGCAAAAAAATGAAATATATATTTAGATGCCAAGCTGGCATCAAGGGAGGAAAAGAACAGAACAAAGAAAAAGAAAAGAAAAGGAAAGGAAAAAACAGGTGGGCGTGTGATTTGGGGAAGAGAAGAAAAGAACGGAGCTGAATGTGGGTTTTTAGAGAGGGGTGTTGAAACACACCATTGGCGACAGGGAAAGGAGCAAGAGCTTTTCTTAGAGAAGAAGAAAAGCTTATTTTAAAAAATAAATAAATAGAAAAAAAAATTCCAAATTTTTGGCGTGGAAAAATCAACCTCTAAACTTTGTCTTTTATCTTCTTGAAAACTCAAGTTGAAAAGGAGCATGAAGGGCATTTCAAATTAGTTTATCCCTCAACTTATTCTCTTTATTTTAATTTTTGAAATTTTTGTGAAGATGATGGATACGTGGTTTTGGATTATTAATTTTATTTGCACTTTAATCTTGGAAATGTTTTAGTTTAATTATCTAGGGTTGCAATGTAGCCCAACGATGGATTTGAGTTATCTTGCTCTTTTTAATTTGTGTTTGGTTATTGGAATTGTTTGTCCTATAATGTGTTAAAAGCTCTTAATGATTTGGCCACTCAATAGGTAATATTGTTGGACTTATTTGAAATTGGAAAAAGGATTTTTAGTTTTGATCAGTAATAGGATAACGTACAAATATGGAATACGAATATATCTTTATTGTGTATGTCACGCCCCGAAGTATGGGAGGTGACGTGACAGGTTGATTAGGTTAAATTAAAAGAAATTTAATTAAAAACGCAAGTTAAAGAATTTGATTAATTAAGAAATAGTGATCATTTAAAAGCCTTTTTAAACGAATGTTTATTATAATTAAACAAGTAAGATAAAAATAAAATGAATTAGAATAATAGAGAAATAGAGAATAAGTGTTGGGGTTTCATTGACCCACAACTTGTGCACACACATAGTAGCGACAATATTAAATTACAACCACAGTCTAAAATAAAAGTGAAAGTTAAAGTTACATATGCCTTGATTATTTTATAATCCAAATTGCCTACTTGGTTCTTCTACTACTTATACGTCCGGTCAATGGACTCTTCTCAGATCCTAAGCTGAAGTCCATCTAGAGGGAAAAATGATTTAAAAACAAATAAAATGTGAGTGAAAGGCTCAGCAGGACTATGTTTTAAAAAAAGATAAATAATTTGAATAAAATTATACCTTAGAAAACAAAGTTAAATAAATGAATTCATTTAAATAAATTTTATTGAGAATAGTTTCCCCATAAAGTATCTTTTTATCTTTTCCGGGCAAACCATAATATTTACCACCGAAGTGGCCCAGCTAAGTTTTGGGACCTGTCCCTAATGTCTCACGCTACACGACCCGATCTCTGATATGGCATCATGCCCATATACATTTATATATCTTTCTATAATTATTAAAAATCTCATTTTATCAAGTATGACCATTTACATTCATTATGAGGTTTATTATGAAAATTACCTCAATCTACTGTTTATGAAAACAGTCAATAAAATCCCTTTTTAATCAATCATTGAAAACATTTTGATAAAAGTCTTTTTGAGGCCAAAACCTTTTAAAAACTTGGCTACCAAGAAAGAGGTAGAAGTTCTACCTCAGTACCCATGCTGGTGTCCCACACCGTAATCTCGATCCGTTACACGTTAGCTCCGTGGAACCACGAACAACCTTAAATGTATAATAACTTAGTCTATTAGTATCTAGCTTAAGATATCTCACGTTGCTAAAGTATTTCATGGTGTCCTAGTATGCCATTTGTAGTTATAGATTCATACTATAACGATAAAATCTCTATCGGGGTTCAAAATAGTAAAAATGGGTGAGAAATAACAAAATTTCATCATACCCGGTTGGCCTGTTGGTCTCCTTAGTTCAGTCTGCTGGAAAACCAAGTCTGGTTGGTCAAACTTTTCTAGGTTTGGCCTACTGGACGTATGAATCCGGCATGCCGAACCCATGAATCCGACCTACCTAACACAAAGTTCGACCTATAGAACTGGAAAATTCTAGAATTTTCCAAGCATAGATTTTTGGCCTCCCTGAGCCCAAGTCCTTATTTCAACCTCTCAGGCATGGAAAACACTCATTGATGATAGAAAAACATTATAAAACACTTTTGGACCAATTTAAACAAGATTTACAAAAAATTTTTGAATAAATCCAAAAACAGAGAAAAATAAAAAATCTTGATTTAAATCTATTTTTTATCAAACAAAGCTTAGATTCTAGTTGTTTTAAGTTTCTCTAACTTAGATCAAGGGTTTTTCTAAGCTTAGGAAAGCTTAAATTCCAAAATGCAAGAAAAATAGAAAAATTTAAAAAAGCTTTGAAATTTTGAAAACTAACCTTGATTTAATCTTTGAATCGTGTTTCTAGTTGTTCAATCATGTTTCCAAAGCTCCAATCTAGTTGAGGAGCAAGACATGAGCTTGGATTTTGAATTAAAATGTGAGAGGGAAAGAGAGAGTGACGGTAAAGAGAGAGAAGAGAGAGTTGAGAGTGAGAGGAGCAGAGAGGCGTGAGAGAGTGAGGAGAGAAAGAGAGAGAAGAGATTAAATAGAGGAAAAAATGGGCGATTTCACTATATGAAAACCGTGTGCCACCCACGGTTTTGCAAAACAAGCATTTTTGACATTTGACAAATTGTTTTGTTTCAAATATTTAAAATAACAATTAAAAGTAATTATTGTTAATGTAACGCCCCTCTTCCGGACGTCACAGATGTCGTTACATTCATTCGTTAAAACATTAACTGAAGCAAACTATTGTAATTAATAACGTGCATTTGAAATCATAGTTTGGAAAAGCATTCCTAGGATCTTTACATACATTTTTTTTTATAGAAATACAAAAATACAATTTATAAGAAATTATAATTATAACAATTTGCTTTTCCATAGACATTGTATAAATAGTTTGCTAATATTATTTAAAATTAAATGACCTTTGAAAACAAAAGATAAAATTGTTTGAACACGGCTCGGCCGGCAGGCCGAACTTTTAACTTTGGCAGGCCGAACTGAACCGGCATGCCGAAGGTCACCCAACGGCAGGCCGTACGAGGCCTTGCAGAATGGGGTTTTCAAAATCCACAAGATCAGCAAGCCAATGCTTGGCAACCGACAGGCTGATTGGAAATCTTCGGCAGTCCGACCAGTATGGTTGGCAGGCCGAACCTTTAAAAAAAATTTTGATAACAAGTTTTAAAGCTTCAAATGCGAAAGAAAAATTTATAAAATAATAAAAACACATTCACAAAATTTATAAAATTTATTCTTAAATTATAAACATACTCAAAATCCAAAATCATAGATTAGTCCTCCGCTTACTCCATAATTTTCTTACCCTTATCTGCAACATGATAAAAAACTTAAATAAGCCAATGCTTAGTAAGTACATTATAATTCTCACAATTAAAAACATTTCATGAACATCATCATCATCATCATTATCATCATCATAATAGTGCACTAGGCACATTTTCATAGGAGCATATCTTTCATTACATCATCCATATTAAAACTTATTCATTTTATATTAAGGGGCCCAAGTGTTGCACCATAACATCATCATCATAGGCGCGCCGTCATGAGAGGAGAGGGGTAGCTAATCCCAAACCAAACATGACATGTCCAACCTTTGGGACATCATAAACATGAACATAAACATAGGGTGTGCAACACTTAATTAGGTGATACATATATACATACTTATACTTTCATACTTTGAAAAACATTATCATGAAAACATGCATAAACTTTCATGCCTTAAACTTCATGAAAAATCATCATGAGAAATCATCATAAAACCATCATAAAAATGGATTTCAAACTTTTCATAAAACTCGTACTTTTCATAAACTCATACTTTTCTTAAACACAT
>CAMOHE010049393.1:0-15152 GCA_946598075.1 Artocarpus hirsutus
CCCCCCCCCCCCCCCCCCCCCCCCCCCCCCCCCCCCCCCCCCCGAGCGGGAAGAGGAGAGAGAGAGAGGGAGAGGGAACTTACCGGCTGTTGGTGGGGACGATGGCGATGCTGTGGAGATGATGGCGGTGAAGGGAGGTCAGATTTTAGAAAGGGAGAAATTAAAAAGGATTTTAGAGAGAGAAAAAGAGGGATTTGAGAGAGTGTGTGAGGAATGGGGGTCCATATAATAAGTATGGGTGGCGCGGATTTCAAAAATTTGAGGGGGAATTGAGCTATCTACCACGACGGTTTATTCCATCTTCCACGAGGTTTCTTGTAGAAACCATCATGGAAGACCTCTTCCACGACGGCTTTTGCACAAACCGTTGTGAAAAAATTGTCTTAAAACTTTCTTACACACATTATATTCTTTGCTGCCCAGGGTGGCCAACCCGTGTGTTAAGCATCAAATGGCCCAGAATGTATACTTCATCTCTGTTTTCACTACAAAATTTAACTATAGATCAATATACAAAAATTAAGAGAAGATTGAAAAATGTTGTAAATTGCTAAAAAATGTTACAAGTAAATTGACATATATACAAATTATTGATGCTCATCTTTTTACCTTTTTTTTCATTGGTTCGTCAATACATATCCATTCCACATCTTCACGAGCAAGTGCGAAACATCATCTTTAAAATTATCTATCTCTTGAACCAGTGGCAATCCCTTTGTGAATGAAGGGATGTCCACGTAATCTTCATCAACTTCTTCACCATCGATAACTATTCTTGGCTTTGTCGGGACTACTAGAGACAACTCCATGTATTGGGGATTTGTAGTATAAAAAACTTGGATTGCTTGTGATGCTATAATGAAGGGATCATTCCTGTATCCTAATCTTCTAAAGTCAACCACCGTGATGCCGTCATTGTCGTTCTGAACATAGTTATTGTTGGCCCATTTGCACTTAAAAAGTGCTATGCGTAATCCCCCATAATCAAGTTCCTAAATATCTTCAATGAAATTAAAGTAGTTCATGGTCCTATATATCAGATTCTTGTCCTTAGAGGAGGCAATATGCATAGCCTCTGCACGGAGAGTCACGCCGCTATTTTGCACCGGATGCTTGTCATCCTTTTCGCGAGTGTAGAAAGTGTAACCATTTATAGAATATGAAGTGTACCTTGTAACTACCGATGACAGACCTCTAGCTAGGTTCTTCAACTCCTGTGACATGCCTCCATCTTGTGATGTGGACCACTTGCTATAGATGTGTGCTCTAATCCACAACCAAAAGGTCCGATTGTGTTCATCTTGCAACCATTTCTCATTTCTTGCTCTTTTTGGGTATGTTTTTTTTAATTTGTTCATATGCACCTCAATGAAAGGCTCTACTTCATTAGCATTGTGCAAGACATAAAGACAAGCTTGCTCCTACTCCTCTCGACTTATTGATGAAGGATTGCTCGTAGATAGTCCCTTAGCCTCAATGATTATAGTCTTTGGCACCCCAATTGTGTTCACATTAGATAGGTACTCGGAGCAAAATTCAACTGATTCCTTAGCTATGTACATCCATCCTGCCTATTTCGATTCTTCACATAACCCTTCAAAACCTTCATAAATCTTTCAAATAGGTATATCCATCTCAAATACACCGGTCCGCATAACTTAACTTCAGGTACTAAGTACACCGTTAAATGAATCATGATGTCAAAAAATGCCAGTGGAAAAATACTTTTCAAGCATGTATAAGGTTTGCACCAACTTCGATTGCAGTGAATCTAGCATAAGTGGATCAATGACCTTTGTGCATATTGAATTAAAGAACGAGCACAACTTAAAAATTGTAAATCTCACATCGTTTGTTAGAATTCCCCACAAAGCAAGTGGTAGTAATTGTTGCATCAACACATGACAATCGTGTGTTTTCATGCCAATAAGTTTTAAATCCTTCACCGACACCAACTTTTTAAAGTTTGAAGAATACCCGTCTGGTACTTTTAATGAAGTAAGCCATTCACAGAGCTTTCTCTTTTCCGCTCTGGATAACTTGTGCTTCGCCGGAGGTAAGTAAGTTTGGTTCCCTCTTTTCTCAAGAAATAAATTAGGCTTAATCTCCATTTCTATGAGATCTAACTTAGCTTTTTCACCATCCTTAGTCTTGCCCGAAATGTCAAGCAACGTGTCGACTACAGATTCACAAATGTTTTTCTCAATATGCATAACATCCAAGCAATGATGAATAAAAAGTATTTTCCAATAGGGAAGATCAAAGAAGATTGATCTTTTTTTGCATGGTCCATCATTTTGCATCTCCTCTTTACCTCACTTTCTCTTATCGAATATGACTCTTATATCTTGTATCATTTCAAATATTTGTTCACCTGTCAAAGGGCTCGAAGGGTCTCTTTCATCGCTGTTGTCATCAAAGGCTTTCTTTTGTTTGCGGTAGTGATGATCTCTTAGCAACCATCTTCTATGACCAAGAAAAATAGTTTTCTTTCCATTTTGCAATCGTTTGTGAGACGTTTCTATCATACAAATAGGACAACTAGTAGAAATCTTCACCAAATAACTAGATAAATTGCCATATGCGAGGAAGTCGTTAATTGGCCATATCAATATTGCATGGAGTGTGAATGTCTCTTTTTGATAAGCATCTCTAACTTCAACTCACTTTTCCCACAACTTTTTTAGATCATCGATTAACGGTCCCAAGTATACGTCAATGTCGTTGCCTGGTTGGTGAAGACCCAAAATCAATAAAGACAACATTAAAAACTTCTGCTTCATGCACATCTTCGGAGGGAGATTATAGTTAACAAGTATTATGGGCCAAGTGTTATGCCTACTGCTCATGTTATCATGTGGGTTTATTCCATTCGTCGACAAAGAAAAAGTTAGGATGATCGGCTTCAAAAGTCTTTCATTGTGGTGAATCCGTCGGGTGTCTAAGCATACCATCATCCATCCGTTTGTCATAATGCCATGTCAAATTCTTGGCATGTTTTGGGTTTCTAAATAAATGCCTCAAGCGTGGTACCGGTGGAATGTACCATAACACTTTCTTTGGCACTCCATTCTTGTCATCTTTTGGCTCCTTTCCTTTCTTCCACCTTGCTTGTTGACAAACTGTACAATAATTCTCATCCTCATACTCATGCCTATAGAGAACACAATCATTTTCACAAGCATGAATTTTCTCATAATCCATTCCCAAAGTGCTCAAAGTATTTTTAGCCTTATACATACTAGTTGGAAATTTATTACCCTTTGGTAGAAGCCTTCTTAAAAATTCCAACAGCTTTGTGAAACTAGAATTTGACCAGCCGCCCAACGCTTTCAAATTCTAAAATTCAACTAAAGCAGACAATTTAGTTAAATTGATGCACCCCTCATACACGGATGTCTCTACATCATTCATCATTATCTCAAATAAATCCAGACGGTACACAAAGTGTTCTTCTAAATCATTGACCATGTCAACCATATTGTCTTCATCCTCCATATTATGCTCCACAATAGCTTGCTTTTTTTTACTTAGTAAAGTTGGATTGAAATTAGACTCGCCATGAAAATGCCACGTTTGATAACTACTTATAATTTCATTTCGAAATAAATGTCCTCTAACCATTATAATTGGATGCAATCTATGGTTTTTACATTGAACACAAGGACATCGAATTTTATCACCATTTGCATGACTTTTGGCAAAATCCAAAAACTCTTCCACACCATTCACATACTTTCTAGACAATTGAAAATCCCACATCCATTTTCTATCCATTTTGCAATTCCTAAATCAAAATAATAAATAGAAAATATTCAATTAAAATTAATTTCACAATTTATATATATACCCACCTACATATATTAATTAATCATAAAAAAAATCACCCATCATAAAACAAGTTACACATACTCATTATAAAATGAAGAAATCATACCCATGATCCACAATACAAACTTCACAGAATAAATAACAAAATCAACCACTATTTATCAATTTTGGATTAATTATACATCACAATCAACAACTATTTATCAATTTCTACAAAAACTTACAATTTGGGCTAAGCTTCAAGAGTGTGGAGGCGGAGAGAGACGGCGGCTGTTAATTCAGACGGGTCTGTGTTTGTATTTGTAAAGTATGTTTCTGAAATGTGTCTTAATGTCAAGGTTGGAAAGGGAATATTAAGTATGCTACCACGATGGTTTTCTCGAAAAATCGTTATGGAATAAGAAAGATACCACGACGGTTTTTTAAAAAACCGTCATGTTATATTAGAGATACCATGACGGTCTTCATTTTTGTGGGCGTAACTCGCCGCGCTTTTTTGACCTTACCACGACAGTTTTTAGGAAACGGTCGTGAAATAAAGGTCGTGTAATCAATAATTTCTTATAGTGACATATCATGTATGACAATCTTAATAAACAAATTATTTTTTTCTTTTAAAAAAAATTACATAGTTAGGGATGGAAATTTGAGGTAACACTTGAAATAATGAAACTCTAAAGAAAGAGAGTAGATATACGTGGAGCAAGTGGAAGAGGAAGCATTACTGATCGTATTGGAAGATGTAGTAGTACGTGGACTCTATTGTGATACCGATTTTTCAAATCTAGAACAATGAGTATGATTGAAAAGTAATTACATACTCTATGTCCTAATTTTAGTTTGAAAGAAAGTCTTCATATCGAGTCCAAGATGAAGATATATGAAAAACAATATGGTGCATTTTTTGATATGTTGAACACGAGTGGGTTTGAATGGAATGATGAGTTAAAATGTGTTAAGGTTCAATGTGATGAAGTGTGGCAAGCATATATGTAGGTTTGATAAATGTTCATATTATTCTATTTTATTGTATTTGCCTATATAATTAATCACCACTAATCATGTTGGTACTTTTTTTACAGCCACAAGGAAGCAAAATGATGGAGAGGAAAACCTTTTCTACTACATGATAGATTAGCTATTATTTTTGGCGCTGATTGTGCAACTAGAAAAGGAGCTGAAATGCCTGCTAAGATAGTTGATAATGTTGATAATGAAGAGGTTAATGAGGTTGACATAAAAATGCAACAAAAGTCTTCCTACTCTCCCATGTTTGTGAACTTTTACTAATAATATGTCTAGATCTAGCTTAAAAAAGCGAGCAAGATCTTCTAGAGATATTGCTATAGGATTGAAAAAACTAGCAAAAATATTTGACAAAATGATTGAGTATTCAAGATAAGAGGCATAAATGTTAGTTCAAGCTATCAAGAAAAAAGACAAAAGCGTGCAACATGAATTTATGTGGGTGTGATTACAAAGTTAAACCTTTTTGTGGTTGATAAAATCAAGGCTTAGAGGTTGTTTGTTGAACAACCATGGAATATGAGTGCCTTGAAATCTATAAATTCATGCTATCATGAATGTTTGTTCAAGCTATCAAGAAAATATTTGACAAAATGATTGAGTATTCAAGATAAGAGGCATAAATGTAAGTTCAAGCTATCAAGAAAAAAGATAAAAGCGTGCAACATGAATTTATGTGGGTGAGATTACAAAGTTGAACCTTTTTGTGGTTAATCAAATCAAGGCGTAGAGGTTGTTTGTTGAACAACCATGAAATACGAGTGCCTTGAAATCTATAAATGAGGCACTTAGGATGGATTTTGTTATGACTCTTCTCCAGCAAACTTCAAGTAGGAACTAGTTCGACCAATATTATTCGTTTAAGCATAATTAGCTTTAATATAGATACTTATAGGTTTTTTGTTGCTTAAGCAAGCTTATTTTGAATATAAAAGATGTGTAACTTTTATTACTTATGACCATTTTGGATCTAAACACTTGGAACAATTTAGTTGGACAAGCAAACTCTTATATATTTAGATGTTTAAGTTTAAATATGATCAAATATCTTATTTTAAATTCAATTGTTAAATGTGGAATATAATCTAAAATACTTTGAAAAATAATTATGATTATTTTAGAAAACTTTTATCATTATATTTGAATTGTTATAGTTTATTTTTAATTTTTAATCTTATAATTCTTCTAATATGTATAAATTGTTATTATCTTATCTAGTCTTTTGGTCCGATAACGTACCAAACACAGCATTATTTGTCTAGCTTTCTAATTTGATAGTTTGCCAAACACATGATAGGATTCAACATAATCCAATCCAATCCAATTCAATTTAGTCCAGTCCAATCCAGTCTGGCATGCCAAACAGGACCTGAAAGTATCGTAGCATTATACTGTTTAAGTTGGAATTGATGAGTTAGAATTGACTTTACCAAATATCTTATAAGTTGGACAGTTCAATCTAGCTTAAACTATCAATTTAGTTCGAACTAAAAGGTTCACCAAACACTAATTCAAATTGTGATGACCATTTGAATTAACTTGAACTAGACTGAAGCAATAAAACAAACATGCCCTTTTTTCTTTGGTTTCAAACAAATGCAATATTCAATTTATTAGGGTGTTTGAGAGCATTGATTAGAACTAATAGGATAAAAACAATGTAGCAGGTGAGAGTTTTGCACTATAACTTATTTTTTTCCCTTGACATTATAGTATATAAGATCTTTATACTGTAACAACCTAAAATTTTAGTTGAAACTAATAATATCAAACACCTTATATATTCTCATATGAGACTTTGCTTAGGTGGAAAGATATGATTCGTGTATACGATATTAATCGATGCAAGGGTAATATTCCATAAACAAGTAAATAAAAATTATGCTAATTTAAGTCTTTTGCAAGTAAGCGTTTTGACATTCCATAAACAAATAAATAAAAACTATGCTAATTAATCTCTTTTGCAAATAAGTACCTTTTTTTAGAAGTAAATAAGTAATTTTAGTTTCTTAGTCACAATTCACAACTAGTTTTTCAAGGATTTTTTTTAATTCTTTGTCTTATGAATAATATATAGGTTATTTTCGTAAATGATGTTCAGATTATAGTCTCAATCACAACTTGGTCTCTTAAATTTTCTTTTACATAATACGCCACCTCAAACTTTACAAATCTCATAATTAGTAACTCCGTCATGCTTCTAAAATTGGGTGGAAACCATACGTGATCGTTGTAAGTGACTTTGAAAACTTTCTTTTTTGGAGGTCATGTTCTAAAAACAAAAATAAAGTACATAAAACGAAAAGAAATTGTACCATTGGCGGTCAGCATTAAAGACCACTAGCAGTTGAGGTCTCACCTTTAATTGTTGTTTGTGGCTTTGCTCACGTGTAGGTCTATATGACGACGATTCCTCAAAATCAAATAGCAAGAATCAAAGCAACTGGTTGCTTCTTGTATTCACCACCGCTATAGATGGTATAAAGGACACATAAATTGTAATATCCGAGAAATTTTTAAGTTTGTTACACATATAATATTTAAGAATTATGTTAAGCAATATACGTGTTACGAGGATTATCATTTGAATTCAATTTTTATGATAAATTCTATAAGAAAAAATATGAAACTTCTAAGATTAAAAATCATATCATAATTATACGTATAGTATGAATTAAACAAAAGATTAAAGTTAATCGATAACTAAAGAAAAATGAGCTAGAAAGCTTAATTGTTGTAGAATATAATGCGATAGATTTTGAAAGGAAATGCTATATAAGGAAAAATATTGTATGAAAATATGCAAATAATACATGTAAAAGCAGTATAAAAACTATCCAGTATGAGAATAATGCAGTATAAGAATTAAGCAGTGTGGAAATTATAATGTATAAAGTTAAGCAGTGTCAGAATAATACTATGTTGGAATTAGACAGTATAGGTATGAAGTAAGTCAGTGTAATTTTAGACTGCTAAAGTAAATATCTCCTCAATTTTACACTCAATATAGGAAAAATATAATGTAGTGTAAATTTATACTATGTAAAAGGTTGTAGGACCCACCAAAGTGCCACCCAAAAGGTGAAAAATTTGCCACCTCCCCTATGGTAGGTTCGGTTGTAATATGTGGAGGGGCAAGTTTTTTATTTGCAATTAAGCCCCAAGATAAGTTAAATTGCAAATAAGCCCTTGAGTGATAAAATTAACCAAAAGTTGTCACCATTTTGGATGACCCATGAAGAAAAAAAAAACAAGTCAATTTGCAATCCAAGAAACTGGCCTTAAGCTTCCATTTTCCTCTCAATATTTTTCTAAAATTCAACCTCCAATCAAGTTTTAAATCAAGTTCAAGTGCTCTAGTTCAAGAATAGTCACTTTTTAGAGGTAAAAATCACGACTTTTTCCTATAGGTTTTTAGTGTTTTTCTATAGGTTTCAAGCAGTGTCGGTATCAAGAAATTTTTCCAATGGGGGTGTGAATTAAACCAATATTTTTAACCAAAACACATTAATACTAATTTAATAGAATTTTGGAAATTTAAGATTTATAAAATTATGAATTCGTATAGTATTGTGATCGAGTTGTTATTTATTTCGTATTTTAAATTGAAATATAATAGGTTATTTAAGAACTTTGGTTTAAAACAAAGTTTTTGGTACAAAAAGTTGTTATAGTTTTTTTTTCTTACAAAATTTAAATTGCTGCAATATTTTTTGTTCAAACCAATAGTTTAAACTAAAGTTTCCAAATGCCCTAAGATTCAAAAGATAAAATTCAGGGGCATCATTGAAAACTTTTTTAAAATTTTAATATAAATATTGTAAAAAAGAAGTTTCAATAGTGGCAAAATAAGAAGAAGAGTGCCAAAAAAGTTTAATATTGGACTTACGTTCTAAAGAAGCCATTTGGGCCAGTGAGGGCATGGCTCCGCTTTTATTCAAGTTTTGAGTAAAATTTTTATATTATGCCATGGAATTGCTGTCAAAAGAAAGGACAAACACTTTGGAATGATTAGGTAAAATCCTAGGCTTTGGAACTAAGTTAAAGTTTATGTTTTTATTATGCATACAAAGTGTTTGATGTATACTATAAACTATAGCATGTAAAAAGGATTATATGGCATAATTATAAGATATGTTATACAGATGATGGTGACGATAGAAAGATGAAAACTAGGGTTTTGAGCTAGAAAGACAAAGTATGACAAACTTTATCATAAACACAAAGTTTAAGCACTTTATGTGTTTGATAAAATGTTTTGGCTATGGCATGTAAATGAAATATTATGACATAATTGTTTTCAATATTAGTAGTTAATGATATATTTAAAAAGGTTAAAATGAGGTTAAACCTTAAAGAAATAAGTTAACGAAAGTTATGTCGCAAAAAGTGTGTTTAAGGGCAATCTTGAATATTTAAGTGTATGAGGTCCTTAGAGGCCGAACTATTTTTTAAGTTCAACATGAGATTCATTGGAAACATTAGCTGGACAAATTTCATGAAGAAATCTAGCTTAAATTCTGATTGAAACAAGCTAAAAATCCTAAATTTTTTTTACGCATCCAAAAACACTATGTAGATGAATGATTTTAAAAAAAGTTAAAACATGAAAATTGTAGATCTCACTGAAACTATTTAGTATCAAAAGTAGTTTTTAAAAATTCTGGACAGATTTTAAGTTATAAATTTTACAAGATTTAATTATGAAATTTCAAAATGATAAAATAAGGAAAATGTTTTGAAATTATTTGAGTTTAACCAAGGAGCTTTTGTAAGAATTAATCCTTGTGAAAAATTGGACATTTTAGTATGAAGCGGTATTTTGGACCTAGGGGCAAAAAAGTCAAGATTTTATGTTTTGCGTCAAAACTGCAAAATCTTGTGGAATTGGATTTTTCACTAAAATTCTACAACACTGTAAGCAAGTATAATCACAGATTTTAAAACCTAAAAGAACTTTGGATTTTTTGAGAGAAACATGTTAAAGGCAAAAATGTCAAGATTTTTGTATTACCGGTGAAGACTGTAAAGTTCTACTAAAATAGATTTTTTGCAAAAAAAAACTGATGTTTTGTTTTTTGTAACGTTTCAAGTAACAAGAAAATATAAGTTTTGATTTTAACGAGTTCAAAATGTTAAGACTCGTCAATAGCAAAACGGTTATTTTTTACAAATGGCTCAAACAGACCTCAAAATGTCTGATTTTGGAATACGCTCCTTAGCTAAAATTTTTCTACTACCCATTAATATCAAGATGGTAAAGTAAAATGAAAATTTTGGTAAAGTTACGTGACTTATGAAAGCCCTATTTAGGGTAAAATCATTATTTTTTATAACGATTAAACGGGTTCCCTAGCATTTCGATTTAGCTAAATGTCCTTAGACGAAAATGTTCAGTATTACGTTAAGTAATGAACCATCAAGTAAGATATGAAATTTGACTAAGGAATATTCAAGATAAGTAATAGAGAAAAAAACCAATGGTAACAATACGAAAGGATTAAGAATGAACGTTTAACGTTTAAGTTGTGTTATCCATCAAGCAGGTCAGTAATGAGAAATGTTGGCTAATAGTCAGGTGATGTTTGAACAAGACACAAAACTGACTAATAGAAGGAAAATGATAAACTATGAACATTAGAGCATTGCTCAGGTAAGCTTCAAACTTCACCTATGGCATGAAGAAAATGATTTTCAAATGCTATATATAAATGTTTGAATTATGTTTGCATTTGTTATGTATAATGTTTTAAAGACCAAGTCATGATTTGCAATATGATTGCATTTGTTATATTTATTGTTCTGGATATAAAGTTATGTTATTCAGTATGTTCACTAAGATTACAAGATCGATAATCTAAACTCTCAAGTTAAGATGAGTAAGTATCGTACTAGCTTCCTTAATGTGAGATTTACAAATTATGTTAAAATTATGACCTCGTTGTTCGATGATCTTATGTCTTCCATAAGGGAAGCATTACCTTATGTTAAAGTTACGATCTCATGAATTGATGATGTTGGTACAAACACTTAAACCCTTAAGTTCAAGTAAGATATGAGTGATGATAAGAAGTTTATTATTGACCATAAATGGAATCATGCATTTTGATATTTCTTGTAATCTTTTTAAGAAATGATTTTACAAAGAACGTTTTGTGAAAGACATTTTAAGAGAAAGATTTTACAAGAAACAGTTTATAAAAGGATTTGGGAGAAAGGTTTTATGAAGAAGGTTTTATAAAAATAATTTTAAGTTTTGTGAGATTTGTTTAAACTTATTGAGCAAAATCGCATTACAAATTCCTTCATGTTGTAGGTAGTAGTACAAGATATCAGTATGCCTAGTTGATGAGCTGTGTTGCGGTGGGACAAATGCGAAAGTTGGGCTATGGATACCAGTACAAAGGGTTTCCACTATGTTAAAAAAAGGTTTTCCATTGTCTTGAATTGATATTTTAAAAGTTTTAAGAATGAAAAATGTTTAAGGAAATGTCTTGTAAGAAATGTTTTATGAAAAACATTTTAAAAGATAGGTTTTTATCAGTTTTTTTGAGTGGCTGTGAAGTTATGTTTGTTACTTATGTTCAGTTTGTGTTGCAACGAAAATCACAACAATTTAAAGTATATT
This sequence comes from Artocarpus hirsutus, assembly GCA_946598075.1. Classification (NCBI taxonomy): domain Eukaryota; kingdom Viridiplantae; phylum Streptophyta; class Magnoliopsida; order Rosales; family Moraceae; genus Artocarpus; species Artocarpus hirsutus. Next base: position 11,486 of record CAMOHE010049393.1, read on the forward strand.
TTAAAGAAAAATATTTACACAATATTTCTTACTAGTAATTAAGATATAAAGTTAAAAAATCAAGTTTAAAAAAGCTAAGTTACAGCTTGAAAAGACAAGTCGTTACACAAATCTACTCCTTATATATCAAAGAGCTTGATCTTTATTCGATCACTAGTATATGAGTTGATGGCACTGGTTGATGAGGACGTTGTTGTCAAGGTTGTGGTGGCCATTATTATCGTCATCTTCTTGTTGACAAACACAATCGTTGGGAAAATTTTATTGCAATGGATAGGTTTAGGATTCAGTTCAAGAAATTGAGGGAAATAATAATGGGAAAAAAAATGAAGTTATTTCATTTAAAAAAAATGACCCGAAAAAAATATTGTATTTAAAGTCATCCTTACATGATGAATGTGTATTTTTTTAGAGAGAACTCTAACAGAGGGACTAACTACGAAGTTTTATACCTTTGAGGTGGCTTACTATGTAAAAGTAAATGTTGGGGCCAAGTTAGAAATAATTCAATGGCATGGTTATATACGTGTAACCGAAGTAGGAAAAAACTATAGTAAGCAAGACTCAAAAGTAAAAAATCATAGCCAAAATAAGGCGTTTATTTAGGTTATAAGAATTGGAGTTGGAGCTACTCCAAATCCCATTCATATGTTTTCTTAACCCAAAATCCAAAAATAAACTGCACACATATTATATTAACATTAATCAAAATAAGAAAATGTTGAATATTATTAGGATAATAAAACAATAAATATAGGTTTAAAAATTGTCAAAAATTGAATAAATTATATAAAAATTAAAAATACAATGTCCAAAATCAAGTTATATTATAAATTACATATTATTTGCTATAATAAAATTAAAAATAGTTAGGTTATATAATAATAGATAAATAAAATAATAAAAATAAATCGTCATATTATAAATTACATATTTGTTATAATAAAATTAAAAATAGTTGGATTATATAATATTAGACAAAAAATAATAAAAATAAGCTGTAATTATATTTTGTCTATTTTCCTTTTAATCTAACATTTATAAGTAAATAAAGGGTAAAATAGAAACAAAAATCCTTATCCAGAGTGAGGCATAAGATTGCTAATCCTATTATAAAACCTCAACTTTGCATATAGCCCACTAATCTCACTCTCATTTCAAAAAAAAAAAAAAAGTAAAAAGAAATTGGCTCTCATTTTCATTGGCATTCCTCAATTATAAATAAACATATCATAAGGGAAAAATTAACTCTAATATTAATTATTTATGTTGGTCCGGTTTCTAGAGAGGGTGTATTTTAATTTTCAACCAAAACAAATTAAACTGTGTGTTCCCTTTAAATTCATTCAAGGTGGGATTTTTAGACACGTTTTTTTAGCGTAAAACTTATAAAAGTACTGCTACGACTATTTATGAACGTATAGGTCAACATTAAACACTGCCTCCTGTATAGACTTCCATAAGGTTTGGGTTCACGCGTTAGTTCCGAATTCTGATTTCTGGTGAAGGAAACACAGTTTTTTTTTTTTTTTTTTTTTTTAATGAAATTGAATGAAAGAGAAAGTTGATACCAACTGATTGATTGCTGCCACGTGGGTGTGGTCGGCGCCAAGTGGGTGTGGCCGAGTGACAACGTGCTTGACGATTTATGTGTTAAATTAAATTTTTTCTTTCCGTAAAGAAATTGTCAGCTCTATTTATTACAACCGTTAACGATTCGCCCGTTTGGTTTTATTTTAAAAATTTTAAGAAATATTTTACATATTTTTTGGGTATAAATTTTAAAAATATTCTTAACATAATTTTTAAAAAATTATTATTTTTTAAAATAAAATCAATTTCACTTATTTTAAAAACAATAACAAGCAAACAAAGCTCCCACTCTCTAGCATATTATAATATAATAAAAATATGTTATAATATAAAACTCTCATATGTCATAACTATTATAGTTTTAACCTCAATTTCAATGGTGCCCTAAAGCACCCTCTAAAACTTTTTTTTTTTTTGCTAATACAATGAAAGTTTTGTCATATGTGATATGATTTAGTTGGTTCTGCTAAATTCCCAAATGTATTTTTCTTAACACTAAATATTTACCACACAACTAAAGTTTTATATTAAAAATACAAAAAGTTGTAATATTTTTGGGTGTATTTGGAAACTTTGTTGGAACTTGATGTTAAAAATTAAAAATTATAGTATGTGAGAACTCTATACAAGAGCAAACTTTTTTTTACTATAACATGTGAGAGCTTTACATCACAATAATTGAAATTTTTTGTTAGAACAGAGTTCCCAAACAAAGTCTTAGTGCATTAATAAATCAATGTTTCAAAATTTAAATTTTAATATTTATTTTGAAAAGTACTTTTTATGTCAAATTTTGCACTTGTTATACTTGGTGTAAACTTAGGCTTAAAATATAGAATATAAAAAAAGATATTTTCATAAATACCATCTTTTAAAACTTATTTTTTTTTATAAATGTTAGACATATTTGAAACTTATTATGGTACTAAAATATACTATAATTGACGAAAGAAAAAAAGGTAGAGAGGGTTGAGGGTGTGTTAAGGTTTTTTTACTTGAATTGGTCAGAAAAAAGTCATACTAATTATTTTAAAAAAATAATAAAAGTGGTAGTGTAATACAATTTTTTTTTTTTAATACAGCATAAATAAACATATTTCTTAAAGTACGACATAATATGTAATTTCCTTTAACAAATATAAGTGTTTGATTGTTGTTGGCAATTGACAAACATGTTGTTTTAACACATTTCTGCCATCGACAAAGGAGAATCAAATGTAAAAATTTAGCATACGTGAGTTATAGTTGATTTAAATTTGTCAAAAAAATAAAGAATTATAAGATTTAACACGAAAAATAACGATATTGACCAATTGATTGTATTGAAGATGATTTAAGAGATGAAATTCTCAGAATTAGTAGAACTGAACAAGTCGTCGATGGCTTTTTCAATTTGATGACTCCACAACCGAAGTTCTAGCCAGAAAGTCTTAATTTAATTATAACGATAATAATGTACCGATCGAAGTTCAAACTTGATCATTCCACCAAAACTAGATAGCCACAATTTCATTTTGTCCCGCAAGTCATAGCCTTAAATGCTACATCCAAAATAAAATGATTCAAATCAAAATGGAATAAATAAATGAGAAATTGTCTTCTTTTTTTTTTTTCAACAATATGATCAATGTAGAACCCTTCTTATTTTATATTATATTTTGTTTTTATTTTTCCCTTTTGCCTTAAACACCAAATGGTCCTGCAATGTCGGCAAGCGCAATTGAATAAATTTGAATAAGGATTATGTAACGCCCAAAAGTTAATTAAATAGTATTAAGAGTGTTAAATGTTGAATTAGTGTGCCATGATGAGTGTTTTGAACTTAATTTGACTATTTTGTGAAAATTAAGAAACTTTGTGTGAATTTACTTTTATAGTGATTTTTAATTGTTCTAAGTTGTTTTTGATTGTTAATTTAAGTTTTAATAAAACAATTTGATTTGCAAACAGTGTGTGGTTGCACACAGTTTTATGCAATTACTTTTCTCTCTCTTTTTCTATTTATTTCACTTTCTCTCTCTTTCCTCTCATTTTCTCTCGCTCATTCTCTCTCTTCTCTTCCTCTCTCGGGTTC
>CAMOHE010049393.1:23541-43250 GCA_946598075.1 Artocarpus hirsutus
AAAAGTAGTCACATATGATTTTAGGTGCAAGTAATGAAAAAAGACAGAGAAATTCTTTTGTCGCTTACGCTAAGGTCTTTGATAGTGAATTCCTTTTTTGGAGTAGCGGTTGAGTTTGAACCTTCCCGTGCCTCCAACTTAAATTGAAAAAAAAAAAAAAAAAATCATCCATATACGCTTTTGAAGTCTAATTATTTATTTGTATCATTTTAGTATAAAAATCAGGCTTAAATTTTCTACAAAATTTATATGTTTGAAATCAAATTCTCTAGAAGTTTTATTCCTCTAATTCACCCTTTGATCTTAAAATTGTTGGTTTGGTCAAGTATTATTCTTTGTCAATTTTAATAATACAGACTCTATTTTACGTCAAAAAAATGGTAATCCGCATGTTTCCATTAATTAAATAAACTTCTACCAAATCTGAAATTTTTATAATTTGAGGATGGAGAAATCTGTTCACTGCTGGAAAAGTGAAACAAGATCAGCAAAAATAAGGTGAGAGCTCCAAAAGATTTTTGGGTGGCCTAATTACATAATTGATTGTACTACAAAACACTTTGTTAACATTTATAATGTGGTTAAAAGAGTGCTTTAAATCGATAATTTGAACCATTTTTAGTTCAAAATGTTGTAACTATTTAAAGTTTTATAATTTAATTATTTTTTTGTTTTTATAATATAACTGTTAGAGGTTTTGTTACTGTAAATAATTTAAACTATTCCAATTAAAGAGTTTAAACTATTATGTGAAACAAAAAGTTAGACGACGTGTGTCAGTTTAGTTCGATAACCCAGTAATTATTATTTAAAAAAAGTTTATTCGAATTAAAAATTCCACTTTTGGAGGCAAAATGAAAATGATGGCAAAAAGTCAAGGAAAAAAAAAAGACATGACTGGCACGTCAATAGACAGGGCCAGATTATGTAATTTTCACATGACATGACTGCGCCTTCGTTTGCAACTTTGCCGTACTAGGGAGGGGCATATTTTAAAATTAATAAAAAAATTAATCTAATTATATTTATTAAATTAAAATATAATTTTAAGTTATAAAAATTTTATAAATGTTTCATAATAATATTATTAAAATCATCTATATATAATTATATAGTATAATATGTAATATTATTAAAATAATACTACATTATTAAAATTAATTTTAAAATATTTTAAATATTATGTTAGATTTTAATTTTATAATAATTTAGATACGTTTTGTAATTTTTTTTATATTTTAAAGGTTTTATTTCAATTGGGCCCACTCCAAAGTATGAACAGGTGTGGACTTAAAAATGGGGTCCAGAAAATCCCAAAATCAATCGTGATAATAGTCATCTTGCTTGTTAAGGAAGACCCCAACATTCAAAAAAAAAAAAAAAACTACAGAAACTCTCTTTTTTTTTTTTAAGAAAAATTTATATAATAACTTATAAACATGCCAATGTAGTGTACTTTCTACTATATATATTGTTGCAAAAAAAAAGAAAGAAAAAAACAAAGAGATAAGTTTGGTACCACTGTCTGAGGGTGTCGCAAATTTTTAAGAGAAAACTAATTGTGTAAATGTTCAGCGATGACAGTACATTACGTTGTGCTTTATCCATTTTGAACATATCACAAGTATAAAGGAAAATAGTTATAAACAGTACTATTTTGTGCAGTTTTGCGTAAGATCATATTCATATATCTTCTTTCTTCCTTTCTTTCTTTATCCTTACTATACTTCTATGCTTTGGCAGTCCTAGACGCAAGTGTTTGGGCACCTCTTCTTTTTTTTTCTTTTTTTTTTTTAATTCTTTGGCCTTTTCCTTTTTTTTTTAATTAATTTTTGTTCACTTTTTTTGTTTGCTTTTTTAGAGGTTTTATTTGTCTACCACAGTTTTATACATTTTGTTTTTCTCTTTAACTTTACCGATTAGGTGCTTTTTTTTCTTTAAAAAAAATTAAATCTCTATTCTCTGTCGTTGTTGATGTTTAATTTTTTGCCTTTTTGGTGTTTTACTATAGTATGCATTTTCATTTACAATTTTTTAAAACTGTATTTGTCTATTATTGTCTTTTATATTAGATACTTTTTTTTTGTTTCTTTTTTTACTTTTTAAATACTTCACATTTTAAATTTTTTGTGTGTTTTATTTCCTTTTCTCTCTTTCTTTTTTACTCTATTTGTCTATTGTAGTCTTATACCAAATTTCTCTTTTGTTTCTTTTTTCATTTTCTTTTCCATTTCAACTTTATTGATTTATCTTATTCTCTCATATTAACTTTCTCACTGGAATAACCTCCTTGCTCTTGATGAATTATGGCTTACATTGCGATTAAACAAAATATAACACAATAATTGCATACAAGGGTTTTAAAAAGATCATGCGACACAGAAAAGCAATTTTGAACCAAAAATATGTAAGAAATGCACATTTAAAATAAAAAATAAAATTATATCACTAGTCCAAAGACCAAAAATGAAAGCATAGTTTCAGTTATTTATGCGATTTTTTCTTTTTGAATCTCTAAATAAATTTTTTATTTCATTCATAATCTACGCTATAAAAACTTTATTTACAATTTAATACGTGCATTTACACGTAGTTGTACTTGGACTAGTCTTGTTTATAAATCTCAAGAAAATTAAAATAAAGGCCAATTTGATATTGTTTTCAAGTGTTTTTGGAAATGTTTTTATACGTCCTTTTAGACAAAAATTTTAAAGAAACTCTAGCACCATACTTTGAAAATTCTTATTTTCTAAAGCAAACCATTTTAAACCTAAAATTTATTCATTCTGTGTGTTTTTTCTCCTTTTTTAAAATTAGTTGAAGTTGTCTTGAAGCCTAATAGAATGCCAATAGATGTTATGGATGGTATTATTAATGTTGGTTGAAAAATTGCAGGTAAAAAAATCTCCTAGCATATACACCTTTATTGTGATCGAATATTTGAAATAAATGGGCTTTTATGAAGAAATAAAGAAAATAATAATAAATCCTCAATAAGAACTAAAGTTTAGCCTCTGGGGAAGAAATAGACAGCTTTGTTTTGCTTTAGACTGAAGGAAACATTGCAGACGTGTAAATTAAGCTTATTTATATATTTAATACAGACATAGCACATATATTCAAGTACTAATTCTCACCCATATGACTTTTATGTGTGAAATTAAGTTTAAATTTTTTACGGAAGTTAAAAGTATATATAATTAAATTCTAATAGTAACGTTTCTCTAATACAACCGTTAATGATCACATAACACACCAAGATTAACACAGATGAGTCAACCCAGGTGAAGATTTTAGTCTATCTCTCGTTTTGAGCCTAGATGTGGGAGGTATGAAGGTTTTTTTATTTTTATTTTTTTTAAGCCTCATGGTAAAAGTTGGTTATAAATTTGCAAACAAAATGAGATGACAATGTAGCAAAAAATAAATAAATAAACAAAAAACCTTCTTCTAATAGGTCCCCTATCCAGCTGAGAAGTAGAACCGAAAAAAAATATATATTTTTTTGGGTAAAATACGTGATGAAAAGGGCTAGGCTTTGAATTTTCTCCACGAGAATTCTCCATGGAAAAAAAGTTAATATTACACAATATTATTAGGGAAAATAGTATCACTCACTTGTCCCTAACTTCTTGTATTATTACATATCGTGATGTAATAAATCAGAAATTATACACTATCACACTAAAGCATTATTTGAACAATTTCGATTGAAAAGATGTGAGAATATCCCGTCTTGCAAAGAATGCATAAAATTAATATTCTCCGTGAAGGATGCTATCTTGTATTTAAGACTTGTAAAAGCGTTAGAGACAATCTTCTGTAAGTGTTGCCTTTTATGGAAGTGCCATATGAGCTTCGCCCCATATTTTAAGAACTATTTTCCATAGCGAGAATATCACGTCTTAGAGAGAGTACATAAAATTAAAATCCTTTGTAGAGAATGCTTGTTCTTATCTGGGACTCGTAAATATGTTGGGTACAGCCTTCCGCCATCCAGAGGCTATCTTACGATGTCCAATTCATTAAGTATTGCCATGTATGGAAGTGCTATATGGGCTTCACCCTATATTGTGAGAACTATCCTCTACAGTGAGAATATCTGGTCTTGAAGAGAATGCTTAAAATTAATATTCTTTGTGGAGGATGCTATCTCTTATTTAGGACTTGTAAATATGTTTAGGTATCTTACTATGTCCAGTTCATTAAGTATTGCCTTGTGTGGAAGTGCTATATGAGCTTCACCCTATATTTTAAGAACTATCTTCCATAGTGAGAATGTCTCTCCAATATCTCGTCTTGGAGAGTATGCATAAAATTAATATTCTTTGTGACGGATACTATCTCGTATTTAGGACTTGTAAATACGTTAGGTGCAGCCTTCCGCCATCCGCCATCTCGAGGTCATCTTACGATATCCAATTCGTTAAGTATGCCTTGTATGGAAGTGCTATATGAGCTTCACCTATCCTCTATATTTTACATATTATAAATGTTAAAAAACTCCTATTTAGGAGTTAACCAATCGTGTTATAAAAACATCCCTTTTTTTTTTTTTTTTTGAGGCTTTTTAAGTATGAATTGTAAAACCTAAGAAATAGGTGTAATATTTTTTGTGTAATATATAAGATGACATTTCAACAAAGAATAAGAGAGTTTTGTATTTGTACCTATATATGGTAGCTATACCAATTTACAAGTCCTTGACGCTAATTTTTGGTATTATTTCCTCCTCCCCTCAAACCAGTCTAGTAAATAATTGCATCGAAACACATCCAAAGTTGCACTAACAAGTTAGAAACCAATCCGTAGAGAAAAGCTCACAAACTAATTACCATTATTTAATTAGTGGATAAAAGGCCATTTACTAATTATATTGTGAAAAAAAAAAAGGGTTTTGAGCAACACAAGAATATGTATATCCTCTCAATCACAATTGAATTATGGTGGTCATGTATATATACCTAAATTCTTTACATAAAAACTAAGTCCTATATTCCCTTTTGCAATTAAGGACCATGGCCGATTGGAACAAAAGTAAAACTAAAACTCAGCTATCCACTCAGCACACCATTGAGAAACAAATTAAGTTGATAGCAAAGGAAACTCAATATTGCAATAAACAATAAGCGCATCATCTGTTATTCTTATAATTTCATGGCATGTACAACTTGTTGCCACATTTGCATCTCCATGCTTCAGGGTAATACTCGGCCGTCACCGGCGTCCCTGGCGGCACCGGGACATGGACAGGCTTGCACGGCGTACAGTTGCCGCACTTCCACAAACACCGGGGCGGCGACGACCCTAGTCCACCTAAATACCTCCTGGCCGAGCGCATCAAATCAGGCAACACTTCTTCCTTCACTTCTTTAGGCATTGTCATCATCTTGTTCATAGGCTTCTCTGATTCCTATACAACACACAATTTTTCAACAAGTACGACCCCATTATGCATATCCTAACAAGGGCATATACATTGTGACACTATACTAGCACACATGTCGTGGTAATCATAACGTCCCTAAATTTGGACCACATATTATGTGATGTAATATTGAGCTTTTGGAATAAGCTTTAATGGTGTGGTAACGTGTGCTGATTAGAACCTAAAAGACATTACCGGCCATGGTAGAGGCAGTAAAGTACTACCACACTACCACTGGCCTGTCGTTTGATTCCTAAGCATGGAGGAGGATAGTTTCATGATGCAATCTGACGGCTCAGAACGCAGGGTTTCCCTGGCCCATTTTTGGCCTCCCTGCCGTTTTGAGACGCGTGGGGAAGGGATAAAGCCTGCAGTCAATAATGCCCTCATGGCCTAACCCTTACAATGCCAGTCTTCTATTGCTTGAACCAAACTTTTCTTCTTTTTTTTTTTTTGAGCTTAAAGAATAGTTGATTGCACATAACGTGATACAGTGATAATAAAAAATTATATTATATTTGAGCTAATTTGTACCTGAAAATACGTATGCACAGCTTTTGCAGACAACAGACACCTACCAGCTGTATTGGAAAGAGAGAAAACAAAAGTCATTTAAATGAAGATTAAACGGAAATTAAGTGGATTAATTAATGCACTAAATTTGATGCTTTTGCTTGATGGGCATTTTTCATTTTTCCATGAGAGACTTGAAAAGAAGAATTAACGAAGAGAGAAGAAGATAATTTGTTCACCTGGGCATGCGGTTGTAAAGCTGGTAGCACTGCAGAACAGTGCAGAGATTGAGAAGAAGAAGATGGAAACAGAGCAAAAAAGATGGGGTATGTTAATAGACTTTAATCTGCTTGTCTTCCACTCCATGAACATGAAATCTGCATTACAGATAAGGAATCCAGAGAAGGGGTAACACTGAACTTCCGATATATAAATATATATATATAGCTATATATATATATATATGTGTGTAATCTAATCTGATTCTTACTCTTCTAGAACCCCTTGGCACACTAATTAACCTTTTGACTAGGAATGATGATCCACGTATTCCATGCAACAGTCTGCTAAAAAGGTTACTGACTAACATACATCATAAAACTTGAAACTTCCCTTTTCCTTCTTTTTTGTTTTGTTTTGTTTTTCCCTCCTTGTCAATCTCCCTGGTTTTGTGAGTGGGAACAGTTATGGACTTATGGTGGGTGATATTGTACGGCTAACAAGATGGGCACTGTGGCAAAACAATAGAGAGAGGGAGAGAGAGAGGCTAGAATGAATCTATACGGATCGTCGTTCCCTAAGCTTTGCTGTGTTGAGATCTTGGATTCTTCTGCAGGCTTTTCCCTCTCTGTCTATCAGCAATTTCTAAACCCAGAAATACAAAAAACAACCACTTCCCTGCACTCTATCTCTCGCTGCTAATACTAAATCTTCCCTCTTTTCTTAAAACCCAAACACACCCCTTTTTTTGTTTTTAAACTGTTGCTTTCTTGTACTATTTTTTTAAAATTTATTACGCTATGTTTTGAACCGCCGAAACTATCGTTTTTAATGTAATTTTAACTAAATCTAATCTTTATAAATATGCACTACAGTAAGGTGATCTTGTTACAATTTTGCTTGAGACGTGTGTTTCAATGTCTAAAAGGACAATATGTAGAGAGTATTGATATGCATGTTAAGATCTTATTAAATAAAGTAATGGTAAATGGAGATCATTGGATGTGGGCATTTTTTTATTTTAATATTATCGTATCTGTTATGTTTTAAAGAAATACAGTTTTGAGGAATCATAAAGCATATTCCAGCCAGCTTTCAAGACTTTTTAGATGCTTTTGAAACATTTTGGTATTTGTATGATTAACATGTAATGGCAAGGTATGGTACACAGTTCAAATTAGGGACAAAGTTCCTGTTTCAAACCTGTGACCTTTTTGGACCCTTTTGGGGAAAGTAAAAGGTACATTGATTCAAGGGGACTGCAAACATGATACATGGACCATTGGAGATTGAGGGATGGCAAGGGTGTTATGGTCATTAGACTGATGCTGCAACTATTTGATGAAGCAAAAAATCCCCCAACCATGCCTCTTGGCATCAGATCATCAAAATACCAAATATCCATGAACACATCCTAGCCGTTGATCTATCTATACAAATCTGACCCTCCTTCTGGCACAGAAAAAGGATAGGATGTCATGGCTAGTGATCAAAATGGTTGGCCCTGCCCCCCTTTTGCCCCTTTCTGAATGAAAAAACTTTAAGATATTCCAAGGGCAAGGAGGTGTGGACAAATTGTCCAATTAAGTTAGGGAAATTTCAGCCAAAAAAAAGTTGGTGGAAAAATTATGTATATTATTGTGCTTGTTTTGTGATAAGTTATATATGGTTGTTTCTTGTCCAGGAAAAAAACCAATTTCAGGTATATATAGCTTTCAGATCATATTGTTCCATTTTCTTCATAGCCAAGATTTGCATTTAGCCAGAGTTTACGCGCATGCAATTTTGTCCTGCAAAATTAACTTGCCTTCTATTTGAAGTTGGTAGAGGCATATTATTATGTTAAGAAGTGTGGAACTAAATTTAATATCTTTTTAGAATATCACTCCATGCAGAGAGTTCCGGTTAAAGAAAAGGTGAAAACACAGAAAAATACGGTTTTTTATCCTAGGTGTGCACACCCACAGAGGAGTTTTCGTGCGGCCGAGTGGAGGGACAGAAGCAACGTGGGGCCATGCACTTAAAGTTCCATGGCTGCACTTGTGAAGCTCCACGGCAGCATAGAGAGAAGCCAATTCGTGCACAAGATGAAATCTTGTGCGGCCGCATATGTCGGTGTATTGGAGTTCGCGTTTTGTGTTTTTTGGTGGTTTATTGCCTATTCTTTGTAAACTTATAAATAGATAAGTTAAGATCTTTTTTTTTTTACAGTAAAACTCAAAAAATTGAGTGAGAAAGAGGCTTGAGAAAAATTCTTGCGAGAATGTGTATAGTTTTCTCTTGTAAACTTCTTTATCAACGTAGTGAATGATCCTGCAATGGGTGAAAGTAAACGTAATTCTTACATTGAGGATAAACCACAATAAATTTTGTGTGTTTTTATTTATTTTTCGTTTGCTTATTTTTTCGTTCTCAGCAGAATTAAAACTTCTAATTGGCGTATGTAACATGTACAAGCATTGTTCTTCTCCAATATATATAAACATGCACATATATAAGATATAATGATGTATTAATTTTGGAAAGTTTAATTTACCTTAAAATGCATGCGACCAAATATTGTCAAAAAATCACAGTTGTCCCACATGATCTTCAACGTAAAGGGCACTACAAAACGACTGCAACATAAAAAGTTAGACTGGCTAAATGTAACCATTTGGGGGGTGGGGGGGGAGGAAATTGTTTCGACTTTTCATTTAAGGAAATAAAAATTTACACTCTTCTCACTCGTGAAAGCATTATGATGCAGGAGGAGACAAGGCACGTACAAGGAACCTCCATGTTTTCATTTCCCTAACAAGGAGGGTCTCAGCAGAAAACGATCTCCACACCCGACACAACTCACTTTGACCAAAATAACCCTTCACCTTACACAAAACTACTAGACATGGTAGCCGCGCATTCACTAGATTACTCAAGGGTAGTTCTGTCAATGCAATGTAGTTCAAGATGTGTCAATTGGGTATGTTGTTTGGATTCTTGTGCCATACGAAATGAGAAGAAGTTTGAAAAGGAAAAAGAAAAAAACAGCACTTAAAAATACAATGCACGCTTGGTTTACTAATGACCCATACCTCCACTTAGTATGATTTTGTCCGTTTTGAGCCTAAACTCTCACGGTTTTGCTTTTGGGCTTCAACTCAAAAAGTCTCATACCATTGAAAGGTGGTGTTATTACTTACGAACTATTACTTATAAACATTCTCAGACGATGTGGGACTGTACAACCCACCTTTTGGCCTTCTTCCTCTCAAGAGAATTATGGTTGTCATAGGTTCTCATCTCATGCATGGTTTATACTTGTCTAAAGAAATGAGTAGACTCATGTTTTCAAAAACATAGGATTCTACAAACAGGTGTAGATAGATAAATAGATAGATAGATAGATGTAGACATTGATGTGGAGAAGAAAGAAAAGTCTCTATCTTCAACTTTGTCCACAAGCTTTTGTTCTCGTATGGAGTTATAGAGGGGCTCCTCTAATTCCTTGTAGAAACGACAATAGCCTCTGTCTCCTCATATCGTCCCATAATCATAAGTTCCAACTTCGAATATATTTGATACTGATCTCACGTGTGTATGTTTTGGAAACTATTCTGAATTATGACATCAGACTTTGTATTTGAAACAAAGCTTACAGCTAGCAACGGCCCATGTAGATTTTTCTGGTCAAGTGTCGTGCTAGTATATATTGCTAGGATACTATCACAGGCTATACAGTCCTATCTTTGTCTTTCTCTCTATTTTCATTCTGAGTCATATATATAATATGTCTTTGCCTTCGCACGGGTAATATAACGTTGTTAATTCTTTTAAGGGCTTTTTCTCCTTGAGAACCCCACCGATAGTTCACATTTTTCAACCACAAAGTTTAGTTAAAATCATATTTTTTCACAAATATATCTAAAGATGACCAATACCTCTCAATAAGCTACTCTTTCAAATTTCCACAAAAGAAATTGCTTTCTTTCAAAACCTTTGATATAACACAAGAAAAAGGTCAACAAAAAAATTGAACCACTCAGACATGGTCCATCATAAGTGACTTGTGCGCTCTTTGTGTATGTACGCAATTTTGAACTTTTGATTCAATATTAGACCAGGTTAGTGATGCAGTTAGGAGTTAGTTTTATGGAGCATGCATTAAAGCAAACTATTGAAGCATGTTAAGAATGACGTTAAAAAAATTGCTTACAGCTTATTTAGTTCAAAAATCAAAAGCTCTTCTGAACTAGTTTGAATAGACACCTAAACTATCGACTTTTAAAGACTCTTATAGAATAAGCCAATTCTTCGACGTTTGTTGAAAAAGAGGTTATGAAAAGCTCTTTATTCATATTTTTAACCATTAATTTAAGAATAACAATTTAAAATTTTCATTAACATCGTTGTATTACATTATTTTTTATGACAAATTAAAGACCTTTTGATTTAGGGTAAATCTCATTTATGCATCGTAAACTTATTATCTTTTGCATATTGCACATAAACTTTACAATTTGTAGCAATGTAGTCCAATTGATAAATGGCGTCAATTTATACACAAAATTTAGGTCCAAAAATGCAAAATTTTTAAAACATTCATAGTCCAAACTTGCCAACCAAGGAAAAGTTTATGGTCCAATAGTTGAATAAAAATCTTAGGCAATTTTCGTCTATTGATTGGTGTCCTTTAGTAATAGGACCACAACTGCAAGAAATATTAGAAGGGTGTTTGGGAGGGTAGTGAAAATCATTGGTTAGAACTGTTTTTACTGTACCATGTGAAAGCTTTACACTGTAGCTATTTTTTTTATTGTAACTATAACATGTAAGAACTTTACATTTTTTATAACTGAAAAAGTGTTGTGAACAATTTTTGCCAAACACAAAGTAAAATTTAGAATTTATTTGTCAGAATTAAAAGTTTGGGTCCAAATTACCAAACACTAAAAGTTCAAGGGCACCAATGCAATTAACCCTTTAACCTACATGTTCAAATTCTATTCTGAAATATTTAAAAAACTTTTTCCATGCATTATCTATATGCTAGTTAAAAAGTTTTAACTTATACTTATCTTCTTTTTGTATTAAGTTAAAGTCAAAAAAAAAAAAAAGAAGCTATCCTCAATGAGCCCTAGCCGTTAATAGAGTTTTAATCCACTTTTTTAAAATCAATAATAGGCCAACAATTTATTAATTTATACAGCACAGATGATTTTGGGCTTATTTGAGGTTTGTTTAAAATATAGGTATATTTAAACCTCAAAATTTAGAGTGTGATTGAATTTTTTTAAACAAATGTCTATGGAAAGTTGGAAACGTTGTAATTGTAAAATTTAAGAGGATAGGAAAAATTACCAAAGAAATGGTATCCCAAAACCAAACATGCTGTGTTGGCAAGTATAAGGAAACAGTAAATCCACACTTGATTACATCTAAAGACGAAGAGTTTGAATTACCCTACATTTAAGTTCCAAAAAAAAAAAAAACAAAACAAAACAAATATGCTTCTTCAAAAAAAAAAATATACAGGAAAAAATATATTACAGGTAAACAGAGTCATATATGTTTTCCATGATCACGGTCTTATTTAATACGTTTAATTGTGAGAATAGGATCGTACCAAATCTCACATCCAAATTGTTCACCATTAATTGTAACTAATGCCTCAATTAATTAGTAGTCATTATTGTAGATAAGAAAATTATACATGCAAGCTGATCAACAGGCTGTATAATAAATAGAGCTTATGCTTCGTAGAAATATTTAGATCTGGCTTAAGCAAAAATAGGAGTAAATTATTGTATGTGTAGTAATGTAGTTCTAGATAAAAAGAAAATTATGGTGTGACATTATTATAGTTTTTTGCAAGAGCCTACCTAATATATCCCCATTCTCTGCGTTACCAGGCTCCCAGCTTGCATCTCTCCTTACAACGAGTCTTCTGCGTACGTCTCTCTCTCACACGCGCGCGCACGCATAAGAGTTAATTATAAAATTATACTTCATAAATTTATTTATTTTATTTTTTATTATTTATTTTAAAAAACTATAAAAATATCTTTAGTTATTTCAATTTTATTTTTGAACAATTAAAAGGACAATAATACCCTTAGTGGAAGGTTGAGTAATTGAACTCTATTTTTAAAAAAAAAGTAAATTTCAGTACATTTTCTTAATAAAAATTTAAACTAAATCAAATTAAAAATTATAAAATATAATAAATATAAAACACACAAAAACAAATTCAAACGCAAATAACAAAAAACCCAGATTGATTTTGGGTATTACCCCCCGGGTGACGCATCCTTTTCCCACCCCTCCGGTGACTACCCCCGGCCATGAATCTCTCTCCCCGCCATCTCCTCCTCTTCCTCCTACTCCTTCTTCTTCTTTTCTGACCTGCCCAACCCATGGCGAACCCACCGCGTGATAGCGCCACCACACTCAATCCAGACGACAGTGGCCCCTCGCTGGAGTTGTCGTTCCCGCCGCATCTCCATCAGAGCACCCCAACCATAACTCGAGCTCACCGGAGCTGCCCATCTCACCATGATCTCTGTCGAAGCACACTGCATACCAGGCAAGCTCGTAGGAGACGCCCACTTACTAGATCATCGATCCTAACGCCCCAACATGGAATCCGCCTCAATCGCAGACCCCAATTTCAGATCTCCTTCAATCCCAACCTTCCACCCTCAAATATCTCACAATCGTCATCCTCGATTCTCCGCTGCTTGTTGCCTCCCATAGGCTACAATAGGCGATCATGGACAGTGGAAAAAAGGACAAACTATGAAAAACAGTTAATGGCTCTTAAAAATAAATGTTTTTGCTTATAACTTTTGTTGTTGCTAGGAGATATTAACCTTGTATTTTCCCCAGCGCGTCGTTGGCAGCGGTTTGGAGCTTATTATCAGCGGCAACGGACCTAAGACGATGACGACGATAAAGATTGCGACGAAGACGTAACTGAAGACGAAGGGGAAGAACAACATATTACATTTTAGGTTTTTTGCTTTTTTAATGGTTTGTTTATTTATGCAAAGGTTTTTTAATCTTTTTGAATTAAAGGATTTTATTTTAATTAGTATTATTTATGAGAGGGCATTTAGGTTAAAAAAATTTAGTTTTGTCTTTTTTCTGGTTAATAATTAACATTGGGATGAAATTGAAATAATATCTTTAAATTTAGAAAATACATTTATAGTTAACAATAAATCATGAAAGAAATAAAAATAGAAGGTAATTTTTATAATTAATCCTATATTATAAATATATGAAATGTTTCTGTGTACACGCGTAGGGACGAGTATGTAAAACATATAGTACTTGCTTTATTTGTTCTTTCTCCTCTAAGCATATTACAGTGGCGACAGTTTCTTCTTTTTTTTTCACTCTTTCGTAGAAATTGATCGAAATCAATGAGTCTTATTTTCATTGCATGAACGATTTTTACCTAAAAACGATTATGGAATGATTAATGAATTCATTAAAGGGACTGTTACTAGTAGAAACACCGTTGTGATATATTTTCACAACGGTTAAAAAATCATCGTGTAATCCTTTGTTGTAATACCAACAAGACCTTTTATGACGATTGTTTATTATCGTAGAATCCTTATTTTGTGGGTTTCTGGGGTTGAGGCGACCATGTCATTTTTCACTAAAAACCATCGTGAAACGTTAAGCTTTCATGTTGGTTTTCTAAGGCGCTTGTTTAACGATGATTTTCATTAAAAACCGTCATGAAAAATTGATCTGAAGCTAAAAAAATAACAACAATTTATAGTTTTCTATGGGGTGACTAGTCCCTATTTTAACCATTAATACAAGGTCATGATTGCATAATCACATAATTACATTGCACTATAATTTTTTTTTTTAAATCTTATATATTTACATTGCAAAGTCATGATACTCTACACCTAGCTATATTTAAGATATACACCTACTCAAAAATTTTACCCACTCAACCCTAACCTCAAATATATCATTACCTATATATTCTTCCTTTCTTGATAGTGCCTTTAACCTATTATCAATAAAAATTAAGTGTTGCATATTACATAAAAAGAAAAAGGGCATTCGATATTGCCTCCTTGTTAGGGATACTTGCACTTGGAATATAGCGTTTGTCTGCTTGGTCGCCTTGTTACACTGCTTCGTCCTTCAACTTTTCAATTGTTAAAGGCCCTAGCAATTAGTCAAAATAAAAAAGAATTAATCAAAATAATATAAAAATTATCAAATCATATCTCACGACAAAGATTGATATTTACATCTTAGAAAGTGAACTCTCCGGGTATGCCTTTCGGTTCGCCTTTTGTGTCGAAGGTTACTTCTATCCATAATCCCCTATTCTTTAATATATAAACTCTTTTCATTAAAGTAGTTCTCTGCTAAAAATCAACTTTGAGATCGAATTGGGTTTTTCTTCAAGGCTTGCTCACTTGTTTTCCTCTTCTATGGTAGGAGGAAGATGACATATACTCCTCACACTCCTCATACTTTTCATTGCTCCTTTGCGGCATGCTTACCAAATCTAAACCAAATCTTTATCGAAGACCAGACACATAAACCAATAAATCCAATTAATCTTTAACGAAACCAATAAAATCCAAATAATAGTTCATTATAAAATGAAACTAAAACACATAAATTAATAAATTAACTACAGATTCAAACTTGTACATATACCAACAATGCCCCCAACATAATTTACACAAACACATAACTAAGTAACAAATATTAACATAACTAACATAGAACAACATAACTAAGTAACAAATGTTAACATAACAAACATACAACAACAATGGACAATACATAACTAAAACTGTATGAAATAGATAAAACTAATTAACAAAAATAAAACAAATTAACATAACAAATTACTAGATTTAATTTTAAAACATAAACTAAACTAATTACGAGCGATGGTCAACAAAACAAACAAACAACTAAATTAACAAAAAATCCTAGAGTTAATTAATGTAACAACTAAATAGAATTAACAAAAATAATGAAATAAAACTAATTAACTTAAATACAAACACAAACACACAGTTATAGAAGCTTTTCATCAAACAGATGGTGGGCATCACAACAACATTTAGACATCACATACACAAATACATGGAAAGTAACCTCTTCATATACCAAAATGCTAAATGTTGTTCAAAGTTCTTTCAAACACCAAATACAAATAACACATACTAAATGGTAAATAACAAATTAATAATTAATATTAAAACTAAAACTAAAACACTTGTAACACTAAAGCTAAATAATACTAAAATAACCAAATAATACCAAGTGTAGAACTAACAATAACACTAAAACTAATTAAAATTAAAATTAACAAACCTACATAACTAAATAATTAAAACTAATAAATAAAAATGATATAGTTAAAAATTAAAAAAACAATAAAAATGGTTTGAAATTTAGCCATGGCAGCAGAGTTAGTGGAACATCAAGGGATAAGGTCAAACGACGGCGAAGTTGGTGGAATATCGAGGGACAAGGTCGAATGGCAACAAACAGCGTCGGGTTCGTTGGGGGTTAGGTCGAATGGCAGTAGGCTCATGGAGAGAGTGACGGGGGGACTGGCAGAGTCAGTAGAATTTCATAGAAGGCTAGGTTCGTTGGTGTTGGGGTCGTGGGGGGCTGGGTAATTAGAGGGGGTTTGAGTTAGGAAAATTTTAAATAAATGGGGAAGGACATAGTATTTGCGAGGGCTTAAATTTAGGCGGAAGCTAAAAATTTTGAATTAATGTAGAACTTTTCATGAGGTTTTTACTAAAAACCGTCGTGAAAGGTTCAAAATCACTAGCATGATAGTTTTTGTATTTTCAAGCGTACTTCCTACGTTTTTCCCTCTCCTTACCATGATGGTTTTTGAAAAAACGTCATTGAATGACGGTCTTATAATCTCAAGTTTCTAGTAGTGTGTTAAACAAACTCTAATTATTCTTCTATTCCCTTAAAATACGATATTGAGTACTACACTTCTGTATAATTCTGCCTACTGAATATTATCAAAACCACTTTAAATTGATAAGTGTAAGACCAATATAATTTAATATAGATAGGTAAGACCCACAAAATTTAACATAAATCGGCAGTTTAACAAAGTTCTATTGACAATGATATAGCCATATTATTTTATTAAGGCTTGTTTGGAAGGGCTTTCTAAAAATTGTTTTTTATTTTTTGAGTCTAAAAGCTTCTAGAAGTGTTTGGATGATCTGTTATAAGTGCTTCCAGTCTAATCAAAGCAACAAAATATGACTTCTCAAAAAAACACATTTAAAATAGACTTTGAAACTTGTGTTTGGGTGTTAATAATATATTATAAACTTAAATATAACATTTTTACAGCTTATTAAAAAAATTTAAATCCATTTTGACCCATTTATATTCTTTTAAAAAAATTTTAGTTTCAAACAACTTTTGTTTTTCTTCTTCTATTGATTAAAAGTACAAGAAAAAATTATACTAAATAGGTCCTAACATGGCATTACAAAAAATAGATGCATTTTTTATCATGTAGGGAAGCATTTATCAGTTATTAAATAGGGAAGCAAGTTATATATTTTTCGTTATATATAATGGTGTTATTGAAATATAATTCAAGAAACTGCACAAAAATAGAAATTTTAAAAGTTGTGTGGGTCAAGTGCCTTCATTCAACTATGAGTAGCTTTGTCCATACTTCAACACTTCAATGTCAATTGTTTTTCATAGGGGATCGTGCTTCAAGATAATATATATAAGAAAAAAAATGTAACAGATAGTTTTCTATTAAACTTAACATGACTATTGTACGTAGAGCAATAGGTCCTTTTATTGTAAGACTTTATACAAATAATGTATTTAGTTTCTGATATAAATTTAATAATTAAAAAACAGAAACATACCTGTATTTATTTTAAAGTGTCAAATCCAACATTTGGTTACTTAAATTTGCCGTCACCTTCTTGGTTTGAAAATAGGACCAACGACTGTATTTGTGTAAACGTTGCAGAGACAATAACAGCCTTTTGCCAAGAAAAATCAATTGAATAAGAAGAAAGAGGCAAAACAAAACAGCCTTTTTGGATCTTTTATTACGTGGTTAAAAGAGCATCTTACTAACTGGCTGTTCATATTTTACGGAACAAATTGTTTCCATCAAATCCTGAATAGTAATTCCCTTTTATACCCATCTTGACTCTCCCAAGCCATCACATCCAAATATTATTCTTTTTTTTTTTTATATGGCAATTTTAGCTCTCCTCTCCTCTCACACACTGCCAAAAACATTTCACGTAAGGAATATATTGGTAAACACGGCTCCAATCAAATTTTTTAACCTGTTATAATAATTCAATTTTTTTTTTTAAAAAAATATTGTAACAAAGATTATTTCAACCAAGACATTTTATTTTGAACCATGTTCTCAAATAGACTTTGAACTTTAACATTTTTATTAAAATTGGAATGTGAAAATTTGACACATAATTGTATATTTACTTTTCAACCCTACTTTTTTTTTTTTTTTTTGTGAAAGTCATTCTACATTTTTTAATACAGTGTTTTTCAATTTTTTTTCTTATTTCTAAACATAGGGTTGAATTTCGATTGCCCAAATTAAAATTTCAGAGTAAGCAAATCTCTCTCTCGAATGAATAGCCACGTTAATCCCTAATCTTTCACGAAAATATAATTTTAGTCTCAACCTTTTATTTTTTGATATATATTAGTCATCAACCATTTATTTTAGTTGCTAAAAGACTAATTTAACGGCTAAATTATTAATTTTAAGACTAATTTGTTAACTTTTTGATAATTTTAGAACCAGTTTGTCACCTTTTTGATAATTTTGGGATCAATTTATCACATTTTTCATCTAAAATTAATTATTTGACTTTTAAATTGGTCTCTCAACAACTAAAATCAATGGTTAAGGAATGATAAATTAAAAATAAAAAAATTAAGGACCAAATGTTTACTTTTCTAAAAAATTAAACATTATTAGAGCAATTTACCGCTCTCTCTCTCTTTTCAATCGTTAATGATTTATATTCTTTTTGCTTTGGAAGATTTCATATCTCACATTGGGTTGTCGTTTGGGTTTAGGCTCCCCACGACTTGAGAGTAGCATCGTCCGGTGTCCAACTGCAAAGGCGTTGTGGGAAAACCCAATTCTCGGGCCCATCATTCAGAACGCTGTCGTTTACTATCTGGTTCCACATAACTCAAACAAAACTTGGACGGTTGAGATTCAATCAAGAAAACCCACATCATCAAATAAGTGCCTTTGGGATGCGTGACTCTCTCTCGCGTGCGGACTTTTTCATTTTTTCTTGAAAAAAAATCACGCTTTATTTTTCATTTTTCCAAAAGCTTTTGGTAATTCAGAGCGATTTTGTTACTTTCAAATTCATTTGCTCACCAAAGTCCTTCGTGTGTGTGTATTAAATTCTTACTGCTTACATGGTGCACATATTTTAACATGAGATCACATGCAAATATTAAATTTTATAAAATTTGATGCTTCAAAATCTTTTTTTTTTTCTTTTTGTTGGAACTTTGATGCCTTCAAAATTATGAGGTGATTTTTAATGCCTCATTTCAAAATTGACTTATAAACTTGGATTTTTTGTGATATTGTATGCTTAATTCCCTTTCAAAAAAATCGTATCATCTTCTAAGTGAAATGATTTGGTGTTTGAGTGAAGACTTGAAATTTTATAATTAAAATTTTACATCATAAGATTTAAAAATTTTATACTGTAATAAATTTTTATTTTTTGTTGTAATATGTGATAATTTTATATTGTTTTTGGTAAACTATATAGTAAAAAACCTCAAACACCTTAAATATTTTGATAGAGTAAAGAATTACATAATGGAATAGTGGAAAAGGAACTGTGTATGATTAAACCCTATTCATTTGGTATTTTTTTCATACCAATGACAAGACTCTCTCAAAAAGCTAATACATTTGTCTTATCATACAAACATGTTTTGTATTTTTCTCAAAAAAAATTTTTCCTTTTTTTTATTTTCAGAATTTTTTAAAAGGGAGGCACAGATCTCTGAAAAAAGGAAAGGAAGCAGAATTAAAAAAAGAAATGTAGACAGTAGGGGAGGAGCTTGGAGATCCGCGGTCCATTTTCCCAGTAATATACGATTTTTTTTTTTTTTTTTTTTTTTAAAGAAAGTTTTGAAGTTTCAAATCCAAACTATTTTCTTCTTTCCTTTTTGATTTTTATTTTAGTACCGGAGACCAATATTTTTTGGAGGCAAAAATACAAATAATATTCTTTCACAAGTAAACGCCTGAGCTGAGCTCCAGAAAACCATTGTCTATGGGACAATCACAGCACCACTCATAGCTCCTGAAACGTCGTCGTAAAGCTGGCGAGACCAGAAGCTTAAACCTTACACTTTCTTCGTCCACCCTTCAGAGGCCTCTTCTTTACTTGGTAAGATTTCATTATAACTAAGCATGTTATTATTGTTGATAAACCAGGGCTTATACAGGTTTCTATAAATGTTGGGTTTCTTTTGTTTT